>AWOL01S0044836.1:6781-17116 GCA_000715115.1 Nicotiana otophora
TATGCAACCTTTTCGATTAGGAGATATCAGATATAACAAGTTAAGCTTATCTCCTTCACGTGCATTCCTCTTGCTCAAATCTGCCTGTGTCTGTGAACGCAGGGGATGAACCTGGTTCATTCCTGAGCTTTCTTTGTCAATCTTCAAAACAAAACTTCACTTGGCCCAACATCGTGATTCTATGAGTGCTTCATTGTGTGTATCTACACCTGTGGGAGATTATGTTGCAGTGTATCATGTCTATTGTTCATGTGTGGTTACTATTGGTAGTCTTGAGACTAGCGTGGATCTTATACTTCTTGACATGGTAGACTTTGATGTTATCTTGGGTATGGATTGGTTGTCACCTTATCAAGCTATATTGGATTGTCACGCCAAAATGGTGACCTTAGCCATGCCGAGGTTACCTCGACTAGAGTGGAAAGGGACTCTTGGCCATTCCACCAGCAGGGTTATCTCTTATGTGAAGGCTCGTCGTATGGTCGCGAAGGGCTGTCTAGCTTATTTAGCTCATATTCAGGATTCTAGTGCGGATGTTCCTTCTATGGATTCAGTTCCAGTTATCCGTGAATTTTCAGATGTATTTCATACAGACCTGTCGGGGATGCCACCCGATAGAGATATTGACTTTTGTATTGATTTGGCTCCGGGCACTCAGCCCATTTCTATTCCACCATACTGTATGGACCCGCCGGAGTTGAAAGAATTAAAGGAGCAGTTACAAGATTTGCTTGATCAAGGATTCATTAGACCCAGTGTCTCGCCGTTAGGTGCACCAGTATTATTTGTAAAGAAGAAAGATGGTTCTATGCAGATGTGTATATATTATCGGTAGTTGAATAAGGCCACTATAAAAAATAAATATCAGTTGCCAAGAATTGATGACTTATTTGATCAGCTTCAGGGTGCCAAGATATTTTCAAAGATCTATTTGAGGTTTGGTTACCATCAGTTGAAGATTAGGGCATCCGATATCCCTAAGACATCTTTTCGGACTCGGTATGGGCATTACGAATTCCTAGTGATGTCATTTGGGTTGACTAATGCCCCAGCAATATTTATGGATTTGATGAACCGGGTGTTCAAACCCTATTTAGATTCTTTTATGGTTGTGTTCATTGATGATATCTTGATTTACTTCAGCAGGCGAGAGGAGCACGAGCAACATCTTCGGATTGTGCTTCAGACTTTGAAGAATAATCAGTTTTATGCCAAATTTCCAAAATGCGAGTTTTGGTTAAACTCAGTTGCCTTTTCGGGGCATGTTGTATTGGTAGAAGGTATAAAGGTGGATCCTAAGAAGATTGAGGCTGTTCAGAATTGGCCTAGACCTACTTCAGTTACAGAGATTCGGAGTTTTCTGTGTCTGGCAGGATATTATCGTCGGTTCATGGAGGGTTTTTTCATCTATAGCAAGCCCATTGACTAGACTGACCCAGAAAGGTGTTCCATTCGGATGGTCAGGAAAGTGTGAGTTGAGCTTTCAGAAGCTCAAGACTGCTTTGACTACAACGCTAGTGCTGGTATTACCCACAGGTTCAGGATCGTATACGCTGTTTTGTGATGCATCTCGCGTTGGGCTTGGTGCAGTATTGATGCAAGATGGCAAGGTGATTGCATATGCGTCGCGGCAGTTGAAAGTTCACGAGAAGAATTATCTTGTTCATGACTTAGAATTGGCAGCCATTGTTCATGCACTGAAGATTTGGAGGCATTACCTTTACGGTGTCTAGTGTGAGGTATTTACTTATCATCGTAGCTTACAATATTTGTTCAAACAAAAGGATCTCAATTTGAGGCAGAGAAGATAGTTGGAGTTGTTGAAGAACTATGATATCACTATTTTATATCACCCCGGAAAGGCCAATGTGGTGGCCGATGCTTTGAGTATGGGCAGTCTTGCGTATATTCCGGTGGGTGAGAGACCATTAACGGCAAATGTTCAGACTTTGGCTAATCAGTTTGTGAGGTTAGATATTTCAGAACCCAGTCGGGTTCTAGCTTGCACAGTCGCTCGGTCTTCTTTATATGAGCGCATCAGAGAGCGGTAGTATGATGATCCTCATTTACTTATCTTTAAGGACACGGTGTGGCACGGTGATGCCAAACAGGTTGTTGTGGGGGAAGATGGAGTTCTGTGAATGCAAGGTCGTATTTGTGTGTCTAATGTGGATAGGCTTCCTGAATTAATTCTGGAAGAGGCCCACAATTCTCGGTATTCTTTTCATACAGGTGCCGCCAAGTCAAGTACGAGCATCAGAGACCTGGTGGTTTGCTTCAGAAGTTAGAAATTCCTGAGTGGAAGTCGGAGCGTATCACTATGGATTTTGTTGTTGGGCTCCCACGGACTCAGATAAAATTTGACGCAGTTTGGGTCATTGTGGACATGTTGACTAAGTCAACACATTTCATTCCGGTGGCAGTTACCTATTCTTTAGAGCAGTTAGCCGAAATTTACATTCGTGAGATTGTCCGCCTTTACGGTGTGCCTGTGTCTATTATTTCAGATCGAAGTACGCAATTTACCTCACAATTTTGGAGGGCTGTACATCATGAGTTAGGCACGCGGGTTGAGTTGAGTACATCATTTCATTCACAGATAGACGGATAGTCAGAGCGCACCATTCAGATTGTCACGACCCGAAATTTCCACCTTCGGGACCGTGGTGGCACCTAATGAAACCGTTAAGTCAATTATTATTCAATTCAATAGATACAGTCAATTAAACCAAAATAAAATAAAATCGAGTGCAAAATAACATAAAGCCCATAATATCTGAGACAATTTGGATCTGGAGTCACAACTCACGAGCTTCTAAGATTTTCAACAAATAGAGTCTGAAAAACATACAACCATTCTGAAATGAAAAGATACAATAAAAATAGGGGAGTCAGAAGGGGACTCCAAGGTCTGCGGACGCTAGCAGATCTACCTTGAGTCTCCAATAAGCAAGTCAGCTGCTAAGCCTCGCGATTATTTAGGGCCGATACCAAAATCTGCACAAGAAATGCAGAGTATAGTATGAGTACAACCGACCCCTTGTACTCATAAATGTCGAGCCTAACCTCGACAAAGTAGTGACGAGGCTACGACAAGACACCCACATAATAAACCTGTGTAGATAACAGTATATGTACAATAAAATAACAGTAACAGCTAAACATGTACTATTGGGAGGGGAACATGCTAAAGGGACACAAGATATAAGAGATACAACAGAAATGATAACAAGAACAGTCAACATGCTTTTAACCAGCGAAAACAACTAAACACAATGAAGAAAATTGTACGGCATCACCCTTCGTGCTTTTACTCTCAACCTCACAATATAAATCATTAGATACGGCACGACATCACCCTTCGTGCATCAACTCTCATAACATGGCACGGCATCACCCTTTGTGCATTAACACTCACAATATGGCGTGGAATCACCCTTCGTGCATTAACACTCATAATATGGCACGACATCACCCTTCGTGTATTAACACTCATAATATGGCACGACATCACCCTTCGTGCACTAACACTCTCCCTTACCACAAAACAATGAACAAGTAATAGTAGGGAGATAGAGTCAACAAGAACAAGCCTTACTTCACTATGGTTCCACAATACCAATCTCAACTTTGGAATCAATACTCAATTATCACAAAAGCCCGTAAACACGATAAGAAAGATCAATTTAGTAAGTAAGTAGTCTAGGCATGGATAACATGATCAAAGTAAGCAATAAACTACAAGAAACAAGTCCCACTTGCATGCTTTAACCCGATAACAACGCATAAGTACTCGTCACCTCACATATATATTGTACCCAATATCTAAAGATGTAGCAATTAGGCAAACCAGTCCTAATCCCTCGAGTCAAGGTTAACCACAACACTTACCTCGCTTCAAAGGTCCACTCAAAGCTCAATCATAGCTTTGCCTTTCAAACGAGCCTCCAAACTAATAGAATCTAGCAAATTACCACCCAAACGATTCAAATTAAGCCTTATGAACTACCCATCATTGCAAAGGATTCAATTTAGGTCATTATTGAAAAAGTCAACAAAAGTCAACTCCCAGGCCCGCTTGGTCCAATCCCGAAGTTCGGACCAAAACACGATTACCCATTCACCCTCGAGCCCGGTTATGTAATTTGTTTTGGAATCTGATCTCAATTTGATGTCTAAATCCCTAATTTACCAAATCCCTAATTTCTACCCAAAACCCCCCAATTTCCATCATGAAAACTCTAGATTTTAGGTTGAAATCTTAGAAAAAGTAGTAAAAGATTGAAAGAAACTAGTTTAGAATCACTTACCAATGTTTTGGGAAAGAAAAGTTCTTTGGAAAATCGCCTCTAGGGTTCTTGAGTTTGAAATTTTGAAGAATGAACCAAAAATCCCGTCTAAGTCATATTTGATCAGTTGCAGATGTCGCATTTGCGACCTGGGGTTCGCAAGTGCGAGCCCCGTAAATGCGAAGAATTCATCGCAAATGCGAGAATCATCACACCTCTGCTTTCTTTTCAAATGCGAAGAATAGTTCGCAAATGCAAAGTCTGGCTTGATCACAAATGCGACCCAGTGATCGCAAATGCGAAGAATTTCCCTCCCAGCTCTCATCGCAAATGTGAAACATTGTTCGCAAATGCGAACTCTGGCCTCCCCAGCTACTCTTCGCAAATGCGATGAGTAGATCACAAATGCAAACCCAACAGTGGTCGCAAACGCAATGATTGATCTCGCAATTGCGAGATCTAAGGCCTGCAACAAAACCTGAAGCACACCAGCAATGTTTTAAGTCCAAATTCACTCTGTAGTCTATCCAAAACTCACCCGAGCCCTCGGGCTCCAAATCGAACATGCACACAAGTCCTAAAATATTATACGAACTCGCTCGCGCAATCTAATCACCAAAATAACGCCTAGAACTACGAATCGGACACCAAGTCAAAGGAAATTTTCAAGAAAACTTTAAAATTTCTATTTTCACAACCGGACGTCTGAATCACGTCAAACCAACTCCGTTTCTCACCAAATTTCACAGACAAGTCATAAATATGGTATTGGACCTATACAGGGTTCTACAACCAAAATACGGACCCGATATTCAAAAAGTCAAATATCGATCAAACATTTCAAAATAATTAAGCTTTTAACTTTCAAATTTCAACGAAGTCCGATAAGTCGGGCTAGGGACTTTTGATTTCAATTTCGGACATACGCCCAAGTTCTAAATTATGATACAAACCCAACGGGACCGTCAAAACATGAATCCGGGTCTGTTTGGTCAAAACGTTGATCGAAATCAACTCAAATAGATTTTAAGGCAAAAATTTCATATTTTCTCAGTTTTTTTACATAAAAGCTTTCCGGAAAAATACTCTGACTGCGCACACAGATCGAGAAAGGCTAAAATGAGGTATTTAAGGCTTCATGGCACAGAATTCAATTCTAAAATATAAGATGACATATTGGATCATCACACAGATATTGGAAGATATGCTTCGCGCTTGTGTTATAGACTTTAGAGGTTCTTGGGATCAGTTCTTTTCACTTGCGGAGTTTTCTTATAATAATAGCTACCAATCGAGCATTCAGATGGCTCCATATGAGGCATTATATGGAAAGCGATGTCGTTCTCCAATTGGCTGGTTTGAACCGGGAGAGGCTCGGTTATTAGGTACCGATTTGGTACAGGATGCCTTGGATAAGGTCAAAATTATTTAGGATCGACTTTGCACAACTCAGTCTAGGCAAAGGAGTTATGCCGACCGTAAAGTTCGTGATATTGCATTCATGGTTGGAGAAAGAGTATTGCTCTGGGTTTCACCTATGAAAGGTGTAATGAGGTTCGGAAAGAAGGGCAAGTTGAGCCATAAGTATATAGGATCCTTCGATATTCTTGAAAGGGTGGGCGAAGTAACCTACAGGCTTACATTACCATCTAGTTTATCAGCGGTTCATCCAGTGTTCCATGTGTCTATGCTCCGAAAATATCATGGTGATTCGTCCCATGTATTAGATTTCAGCTCAATCCAATTGGACAAAGATTTGACTTATGAGGAGGAGCCGGTAGCTATTCTAGCCCGGCAGGTCCGACAGTTGAGGTCTAAGAGTTATCCTTCAGTTAGGGTGCAATGGAGAGGTCAGTCGGTAGAAGCATCTACCTGGGAGTACGAGTCGGACATGCAGAGTAAATATCCACACCTTTTCACCAGCTCAGGTACTTTTCTAATTCTGTTTGGGGACGAACCTTTTGGGTCATCTTTAAATTTAATACTCCTTCCGTTTCAAATTAGATGAGGTACTTTCTTTTTAAATCTGTTCCAAAATAAATGACACATTTCTAAATTTAAAAATAATTCAACTTTAAACTCTTTATTTTACCCATTTTATCCTTAATGAGAAGCTTTTATAACCATAAAAATATCATGGCCCCGTAAAACTTTTACCCCTTAAGCATTTAAGACCACAAGTTTCAAAAGTCTTCTTCTTGTTTCTTAAACTCTGTGCCGAGTCAAACTACCTCATCTAAATTGAAACGGAGGAAGTATTGAATTTTGTGTTCTAAGACCTCGAAAAGTACTATTTATCATTCCTCGACTCGCGTGCACAGTCCGTATAATTTTCCGGAAAGTGTTTATATAAAATATTGATTAAAATGTAAAATAGAGTTTTAAAACTGTCTTTGGTCAACATTTTGAGCAAACGAACCTGGATCAGTATTTTGACGATTCTGGTAGGTCCATATCATGATTTGGAACTTTGACGTATGCCCGGAATTTAATTTGGAGTTCCCTAACTCAAGTTATGACCATTTAACGAAAACTAGAAAGTTAAAGGCTAAAGATTTCCAAAGTTAACCACGATTTGACTTTTTGATATCGGGGTTGGAATCCGATTCTGAAAATTAGAATAGCTCCGTTATGTCATTTATGACTTGTGTGCCAAATTAAAAGTCATTCCGGATTTATTTAACATGTTTCGGCATAAGTTTTGTGAATGGAAAAGTTTGAAACTATTAAATCTGAATCAAGGGGTGAATTATAATTTCGATGTTATTTGATGTGATTTGAGACCCCGAGTAAGTCCGTATTATGTTACAGTACTGGTTGGTATAATTGAACGGGATCCCGAGTGGTTCGGTGATCTTCGGGGTGAGTTTTGAGCGAGTCAGGGCGTTTCAGCACTCTAATATTGTTCTAGAACTTTTGGAAAAGTGCGGACTGTAGAGAAAATCCATTGGGGTAAGTGTTCCTTATCTTATATTGATTATATTCTGTGATTCCATACTAATTTACATCATGAATCCATGAATTTATGGAAGAAAAATCACATTTTTATAAAATCTTCCAAAAATGTAAAATTTAGATTTGAAGGTCAATCCGATGTCGGAATTCGATAATTTTTATATGGTTGAACTCGTATCGGAACGGATGTTCGGATTTTGTAAAGTTTTTGGGATTCGAGATGTGGGTCCCACTGTTGATTTTTGAGATGCATTTCGAATTTTAATCCAAAACATTTGTAATTTCATACGAAATTAATTTCTACGATTTGTATTGAGTATATTGGATTGTTTATGACTAGATTTGACGATTTCGGACACGAATTCGCGAGGAAAGGGTTTATTGGAATCTTGAATTTGGTTGCAAGCGAGGTAAGTGTCGTGGTTAACCTTGACTTGAGGGAATAGAACCCTTGAAATATTTTGTTTTTTACGTAAATTTCATGTGTATGATGTATAGGCAAGGTGACGAGTGCCTATACTTTGTCAAATTAATCGTTTGCATAATTATTTAAAAAATTATAAATTATTTTTAAGACATGAATTAATTGCCATAATAATTGTTTCTCTCATATTCTTTGTTAAATTTTAATTTTTGAATTCATGCTATAATTGTTACATGCTTATTTGATTTATGTGTCTTAATTGCTACTTGACATTTAGCATATTAAACATGAAATTGCTTATTTTCTCTTTGATTTCCCAATTAATTTCTACTTGTCATTACTTGTTTTCGAAATAATTTATAAATGTTGTGTGCCTTGTTGTCTGATAATTTCTTACTGAATGTAGTATTTATGGGAGTATTTTTTATTTAAAAGTTAAATTATGTTGTTGGAGCGGGTTGCACGCTGCAACGGAAATGAAAAGAAATATATTGGGGGATCGGGTTGCACGCCGCAACAGATTATATTTTAAGTTTATATTGTTTGAGGGGGTTGCACGCCGCAACGGAAATTTATTGAAGAATTATATTGTTGGAGCGGGTTGCACGCCGCAACGGAAATTGATTGAAATGATAATTGGTTATGACTGCCGAGTTGGTTTTAACTGTTGAAATGAGTTACATGTTTTATTTCTATTATTGTTGTTATTATTATTATTGCATACAGGTTAATATAAGTGACCTGCCTTAGCCTCGTTACTACTTCGTCGAAGTTAGGCTCGGCACTTACAGAGTACATGGGGTCGGTTGTACTCATACTACACTCTGCACTTCTTGTGCAGATTTTGGAGTTGGTCCCAGCGGCGTACTATAGGATTGCTCAGATTTCAGCTACCCAGAGGAGACTTAAGGTATAACTGCACAGCGTCCGCAGTTCTGAAGTCCCCTTCTACTTTATTTTAGCTGTATGTTTTCTTTCAGACAACTTTATTTTATTCAGACCCTTATTTGTATTATTCTAGAAGCTCGTGAACTTGTGACTCCAGTTCTGGGATGATATTTAGACATCGCGATTATTATGGATTATTCGCTTTATTTAGGACTTTATTTTCGCATTTGTTTCTTTGTTATTAATTAATTTAAAATTATGTTAAAATGACTAATTACATTCTAACATTGGCTTGCCTAGCAAATGAAATGTTAGGCGCCATCACGGTCCCGAAGATGAGAATTACGGGTCGTGACACACCCGTTGCCTTAAACTAACAGTTTGGTTCACCTAAGAGTAAATGCAGATGGTATGTTAGGCAAGACAATCATAGTCACATTCCTGCCAAATATTTTACTTAAGTTGTTATACATACCTCAAAGCTAACTACTTGTTTTTGTGGTAACTAATGAAAAGTAATTGTAAAATTGAGGCGTCCTCCATCGAAAATGACAATCTGATTTTTGTCTTATAAGAATACAATTTTCAGTTTCAGTTAATATTCTGTAATCTCTTTTCTGTCTTATATGTTTGGTATACCAATTGCTATATCTTAGGTAGATCATGAAATTTAATAATTCTTTTACAGTCTTCATTTATGTTGTCCATAATAATTACTAATTTTGCACATATTTTCTTGGTCAATGTTATTGTAGATGTTATTGGCGAAATTGTGAGTTATGAGGATTGAGGACGTACAATCTATCAAATAAGATGATAGCATCCGCATGTTCATGAACATTGAGATACAAGATTATGCGTAAGCTCGTCATAATTTATTAAACTAAGTAAATATTTCAATAATTCTTTATTTTGATTCCTATGCTTAACCTTATAATAATTGTAGTAGCAATAACATTTCTGCAACTCTTTGGGGAGACTTATGTCGAATAGATCAAGACACATTTGAATGGATCCAATGATAAGCATGTTGTCGTCGTCATGCAATTAATTAGATCACATCGATATCGAGGTTATTAAATTATCTACATACTTTACAATACAATATTTCTATACAATTAGTAAACTCTTAAAAATTATTTTTATGTATGCAGAACAATATTCGGTGAGGAACACTTGGCACGCGTTGAAGCTTTGGATCAATTCAAATCTTCCTCAAGTTGTTAACCTTTGCTCCAGGTCTATAAGTTATACTTAATTTAAATATATTTCAAATTATATTTTAGTCTTAATATTTATTAACGTATCTCAATTTAAAAAATGAAACAGAATAGTTTCTGTGCGTGGAGAAAGCTCACAAAGAATTTGTCACGACCCAAAATCCAACTAGTCGTGATGGCACCTAACCCAACCCATTAGGTAAGCCAATTACCAACTATCTGATTCATTAAAAGAAAATATCTAAAACCAATACTTTTCCCCAAGAACTGGTAGTACAAATCATGAGCTTCTAAGAATAGAGTTTACAAAGCTGGTATGAAATAAATACATCATCTGTTTGAGAAGTATATAAACAAAGTTTTATGAATCTAAGGCTACCATGAACAAGAGGCAGCTACAACCGAAACGCAGATACATCTTCAAATCCATCTCCCATCGAACACAGCAACATCAGCACCCGACATCTACACGTAAGGTGCAGAAGTGTAGTATCAGTACAACCGACCTCATGTACTAAGTAAGTAACAAACCTAACCTTAGGTTGAAAGCAGTGACGAG
>AWOL01S0044839.1:0-11880 GCA_000715115.1 Nicotiana otophora
GAACTCCTCCAAAATCGCTCAAACACGAGCTCCAAAAATCCAAAACGAAATGAGGAAAATGACCAAGTTCGATCCCTTAATAATCTTCCCAGTTTCGCTTCTGCAGACAGATTGACGCATCTGCGATGCTGCTTCTGTGATGCCATCATCGCTTATGCAAAGTCCACTACCCAGTCGCACCTACGGAAATAATTTCACTTCTGCACCATCGCATGTGCGAGTCTCATTTGCACATCTGCAAAGCCAGCCGCTTCTGCGCTGAAGATTTTCGCTTCTGCGATCCATGCCTTGCCCCTTCCCAGTCGCTTCTGCGTTGCCAAAGACCGCATTTGTAATCACACAGGTGCGGGAAATGCTTCGCACTTGTGACCTCTGCCAGTCCTTCCAAATTTCTCTTCTGCGAATGCTGCTTCGCTTATGCGATTGCGTATCTACGATCAACTTCATCGCAGATGCGATGACACCAGTGGCTGCCAAAAACCAGCTTTTAATAAAATTTCCAAACAATCTGTTTTCCACCCGGGGCCCGCTGGACCTCAACAAAATATACAAATACGTCCTAAAATACGATACGAACTTAGTCGAGGCTTCAAACCATGTCGAACCACATCGAAATTATGAATCACGCCTCAAATCGAATTATGAGTTTTTAAATCTTCCAACTTCTACAATTTGCGCCGAAACGTATCAAATCAATCCGGAATGACTTCAAATTTTGCGTACAAGTCACAAATCATGATACGAACCTATTCTTAGGCTCGAAACCCCAAATAGAGATCGATATCATAAAAATTCACTACAAGCCAAACTTAGGAAATTCTAAAGCCTTCACAATGCCAACTTTTCATAATAAGCGTTGTAATGCTCCTGGGCGACCCGATACTCAACCCGAATAGATTCCTAAGTCCGAAATCACCATACAAACCTATTGGAACCTCCAAATCCTGATTACGAGGTCGTTTACCCAAAAGTCAAACCTTAGTTGATTCTGCCAACTTAGAGCTTCTGAAATTAGAATCTTCTTTCCAAGTCAACTCCGAACTTCCTGAAATTCAATTCCGATCGCACGTACAAGTCATAATACCTGAAGTGAAGATACTCGAGGCCTCAAACTGCCTAACGACTTGCTAGAGCTTAAAACGATCGATCGGGTCGTTACAGCTGAAGTTTGAATCATTCTATTATTGTTCTCTCACAGATGGTGAGGACACGCACAACATCCACAACCGATCAGGAGTCAGAGCCCCAGGTCACAGCCACTACCAGGGGTACAGGCCTAGGTAGAGCCAGAGCCAGATGTCAACCTCCGACCTTGGGGAGGGGGACCGGCTCTCAACCGAGTTACCCCGGTCAAGAAAGCCTACTTAGTGCCTACCATCCAACCTTACCCCTGACAATTTTGAGAATAAATTACAAGATATAGACAATGCGAGGATGAATGAGTTCAATATCGTTTTTCATTTCTTACAACCGCTTCATTGATAATTACCAAAAAAATTACAAGTTCATAGTTTTAAAAGTAGAAATATGTCCGACAACTACAACACCTTTTGTTTATTTTCCAAATTAAAACACAAACCACAACATATCTACGAAGACTCTAAATGAAATAGAAGAGTAGTACGGAAGTGCTCGTAACAAGACCCCGGTTATACCTCAAAAGATATGTACAAGAGAATCAAAATGACACAAGGCCCTAATATAGAGTAGGTCTCACCAAATCAGCTGAGAAAAGGATATGATGCTATCAATGATCAATGCCACCTGTTGAGGAACCACCTGCATCCATTAAAGATGCACCAGCCCCGGAAAAAATGGGTGTTAATACATATGAAATAGTATTAGTATGCAAAGCTAAATATCCTCTCATGGAATGGAATGTCAGGATAAAAGGATGAGAAACATGGAAACAATAAGTGAATCAATCATTTTTAAATGTCAAATTTAAACAAAATAAAACTTCAAGTAAACATTTTTATTTTAGGTTGGGAGATCCTTTGTACCGACACATCACCATGCCCATGGCATGAAGTCTGATCCCCGCCCGATCAGCTAAGTCGTCTCACCCCGATATATGCGGGTGGATATAGAAACACAATACTACTATGTGCGCTATATGGCATCCGATCACTGCCNTACAGTACATGGGTACGAAGTGAATTTAGCCTTTACCGTTTCTCGAATAACTTGCCAACAACTCAAGGTAATAAAGCTCGGACTAATATATATGTATATATTTCTAAATCAATCCAATTATAATTTTAATTAATTAAGCCATCAGAATGGATTCAAGTATTTCAAATATTACATGGTAAAGTCCTAAGTCTACCCGGACATAAATATGCTCTAGCTACGTATGGACTCCCGTCAGCCCGTGCGTACGTAGTATCCACAACTAATAGAACATAACAATTACATCACCTAGGGTGTAGTTTCCCCCTCACAAAGTTAGACAGGAGACTTACCTTGCTCCGAAGTTCCATAACCACCTCCAACGCCGCACTAACTCTTCAATTCAAAGCCAAACGATCCGAAACTATTCAAACAACGTGCAAAACAATCAAAATATATTCCAATGCGTATAACTTAACAATTTATAATAATTCTCAACTCCGCTCGAAAAGTCAACAAAGTCAACCCTCAGGCCTACGTCTCGGAACCTGACAAAAATTTCACGAAATCCAAACACCAATTCTGATACAAGTTCAACCATACCAAAATTATCAACTTCCGACAATGAATCGTCCTCCAAATGTCCTATTTACACTTTCGGAAGATTTCATAATTTTTCTCAATTTCTTCCATTAAATTCAAATTAAATGATGAATATAACCACAGATTTATGAGATATAATCACTTTCGGATATAGAATATGTACCCAAGTTGAAGTCGTGAAGAACTCCTCCAAAATCGCTCAAACACGAGCTCCAAAAATCCAAAACGAAATGAGGAAAATGACCAAGTTCGATCCCTTAATAATCTTCCCAGTTTCGCTTCTGCAGACAGATTGACGCATCTGCGATGCTGCTTCTGTGATGCCATCATCGCTTATGCAAAGTCCACTACCCAGTCGCACCTACGGAAATAATTTCACTTCTGCACCATCGCATGTGCGAGTCTCATTTGCACATCTGCAAAGCCAGCCGCTTCTGCGCTGAAGATTTTCGCTTCTGCGATCCATGCCTTGCCCCTTCCCAGTCGCTTCTGCGTTGCCAAAGACCGCATTTGTAATCACACAGGTGCGGGAAATGCTTCGCACTTGTGACCTCTGCCAGTCCTTCCAAATTTCTCTTCTGCGAATGCTGCTTCGCTTATGCGATTGCGTATCTACGATCAACTTCATCGCAGATGCGATGACACCAGTGGCTGCCAAAAACCAGCTTTTAATAAAATTTCCAAACAATCTGTTTTCCACCCGGGGCCCGCTGGACCTCAACAAAATATACAAATACGTCCTAAAATACGATACGAACTTAGTCGAGGCTTCAAACCATGTCGAACCACATCGAAATTATGAATCACGCCTCAAATCGAATTATGAGTTTTTAAATCTTCCAACTTCTACAATTTGCGCCGAAACGTATCAAATCAATCCGGAATGACTTCAAATTTTGCGTACAAGTCACAAATCATGATACGAACCTATTCTTAGGCTCGAAACCCCAAATAGAGATCGATATCATAAAAATTCACTACAAGCCAAACTTAGGAAATTCTAAAGCCTTCACAATGCCAACTTTTCATAATAAGCGTTGTAATGCTCCTGGGCGACCCGATACTCAACCCGAATAGATTCCTAAGTCCGAAATCACCATACAAACCTATTGGAACCTCCAAATCCTGATTACGAGGTCGTTTACCCAAAAGTCAAACCTTAGTTGATTCTGCCAACTTAGAGCTTCTGAAATTAGAATCTTCTTTCCAAGTCAACTCCGAACTTCCTGAAATTCAATTCCGATCGCACGTACAAGTCATAATACCTGAAGTGAAGATACTCGAGGCCTCAAACTGCCTAACGACTTGCTAGAGCTTAAAACGATCGATCGGGTCGTTACAGCTGAAGTTTGAATCATTCTATTATTGTTCTCTCACAGATGGTGAGGACACGCACAACATCCACAACCGATCAGGAGTCAGAGCCCCAGGTCACAGCCACTACCAGGGGTACAGGCCTAGGTAGAGCCAGAGCCAGATGTCAACCTCCGACCTTGGGGAGGGGGACCGGCTCTCAACCGAGTTACCCCGGTCAAGAAAGCCTACTTAGTGCCTACCATCCAACCTTACCCCTGACAATTTTGAGAATAAATTACAAGATATAGACAATGCGAGGATGAATGAGTTCAATATCGTTTTTCATTTCTTACAACCGCTTCATTGATAATTACCAAAAAAATTACAAGTTCATAGTTTTAAAAGTAGAAATATGTCCGACAACTACAACACCTTTTGTTTATTTTCCAAATTAAAACACAAACCACAACATATCTACGAAGACTCTAAATGAAATAGAAGAGTAGTACGGAAGTGCTCGTAACAAGACCCCGGTTATACCTCAAAAGATATGTACAAGAGAATCAAAATGACACAAGGCCCTAATATAGAGTAGGTCTCACCAAATCAGCTGAGAAAAGGATATGATGCTATCAATGATCAATGCCACCTGCTGAGGAACCACCTGCATCCATTAAAGATGCACCAGCCCCGGAAAAAATGGGTGTTAATACATATGAAATAGTATTAGTATGCAAAGCTAAATATCCTCTCATGGAATGGAATGTCAGGATAAAAGGATGAGAAACATGGAAACAATAAGTGAATCAATCATTTTTAAATGTCAAATTTAAACAAAATAAAACTTCAAGTAAACATTTTTATTTTAGGTTGGGAGATCCTTTGTACCGACACATCACCATGCCCATGGCATGAAGTCTGATCCCCGCCCGATCAGCTAAGTCGTCTCACCCCGATATATGCGGGTGGATATAGAAACACAATACTACTATGTGCGCTATATGGCATCCGATCACTGCCCGATCGGCTAGGCCGTGTCTCCACAATGCCATGTGGGTCAACATGGTCCTTGCTAGCTATCAACTCATCCCAATCAAGGGGAATAATCTCAATATAATGGGGACTCACCCCTCAATAAACTACTATACTGGCAAGTGTAGTTTCGGGCTTAGGCATTTATATCCCAGCCTTCCTCGGTGACCTAACGATACTCCCAAAAATATTTGTCATATAAAAGAATTATATTCGTTTCATAGCCTTTCATACTTTCTTTCATTTCATTGGCACTCTTGGCCACAAATGTAAATCATCATTCTTAGTACAATGGCCGCATTTCACACTTCATGCCTGTCTCGACCCAAAATCCAACTAGTCGTGATGGCACCTAACCCAACCCACTAGATAAGCCAATTATCAATTATCCAATTCCAATAATAATTATTAAGGCAATTTAAGTAAAGAAAAAGCTTAATCTTATACATTCCCCAAGAACTGGTAGTACAAATCATGAGCTTCTAAGAATAGAGTATACAAAGATGGTATGAAGTAATACATCATCTGTTTGAAAAGTACATAAACAAAGTTTTATGAATATAAGGCTACGATAACAAAAGGCAGCTACAACCGGAACGCAGGTACATTTTCATATCCAGTTCCCAACGAACGCAGCAACATCAACGGCCAATATTTGCATGCAAGGTGCAAAAGTGTAGTATGAGTATAACCGACCCCATGTACTCAATAAGTAACAAACCTAACCTTAGGTTGAAAGTAGTGACGAGCTAGTACCAAGGTCAGAGTCCAACTTCCATAACCAACAATAGTTCATAACAATATAAAACAAGTAATACCCGAAGTAACTCAGAGATAAAATACCCAATAAAATCATGAATTCTGAAAATAGTTCTGCCTTTCAAGTACGTCAGTGAAAACCCAAATCATTTACCGAAGTTTCCAAAAATATGTTTAAATTTGAAATCAGTAATTTTCCAAAAATCCCTTCAATAATAATAAAGATGTTTTATTTTCTTTCTAGATAACCAATGAAAAACCAATGCATCACTATGCCCATATGGCAACATATGTGAGAAGTCATTAATGATGTGATACCGTACAACATGAGGAAAAATACATCTCTACGCTTGTATGTCATGTGTGCATGTCAATGTAATGTATCTTAGAGATGAACTCATGTACTCACACTCCCAGAGTACTCAATCTCACTTTCTCACACATTCCATTCATCATGCTCAATCACTTGGTACTGTATATGGCCAATCTAGCCCAGGGAAGATCCATCCCGGAATATACACATCAACTGATCATCAGTCACTCAGTATCGAGTAGGGCCAATCCAGCTCGTGGAGAAGATCCATCTCCAGGTATATAATGCTTCGGACAAAATCCATATCCCTGGAAGATCCATCCCTCAATAATATCACCGCGCTCACTTGGGGTGTGCAGACTCCGGAGGGGCTCCTTCAGCCCAAGCGCTAAAAACCGCACGGACAACTCAGGTGCTATAGTATCAATATCTGGATCTGTACGGACAACTCACATGCTATATAAAGCCTATAAGGCCTGCCCGCGCAACAGGCACCGCACCTACAAAGACCCTCGCTTCTGCGTGTGTATTGTCACTTCTGCGACCATCGCACATGTGAGCCCTTTTCCACAGGTGCGATCACACCAGAACCAGCAAATCTTCAACTTCGAACCTTGGTCCGTTAACCACCCGAAATCAACCCGAGGTCCCTAGGACCTCAACCAAACATACCAACAAGTCTTATATCCCAATACGAACTTAGTTGAACTCTCAAATCACCTCAAACAACTTCAAAAATACGAACTACACACGTATTCAAGCCTAATGAACTTCAAAATTTCCAAATTCTACAAACGACGTTGAAACCTATCAAATCACGTCCGATAGACCTCAAATTTTGCACACAAGTCACATTTGACATAACGAAGCTAGTCAAATTTCCAGAATCGGATTTCGACCCCGATATCAAAAAGTCAATCTCCCGGTCAAGCTTCCCAAAAATTTACCTTTCGCCATTTCAAGCCTAATTCCACTACGGACCACCAAATAATTTTTTGGACATGCTCCTAAGTCCAAAATCACCATACGGAGCTACTAGAATCATCAGAATTCGAATCTGAGGTCGTTTACACATAGATTAACATCTGGTCGACTTTTCCAACTTTAGCATTCCATTTAAGAGACTAAGTATCTCATTTCACTCTAAATTCTCTCCGGACCCGAACTAACTAACCCGATAAGTCATACAACAGCTATTAAGGAAAAACAGAGCAGTAAATGGGGGAACGAGGCTGTAATACTCAAAACGACCGGCCGGGTCGTTGCATTCTCCCCCACTTAAACATACGTTCATCCTCGAACGTGCCAAGAGTTATTTTCAAGCCATCAAATCACAATTTCATATTACCACGCACGTATTCGGGGGTGATCCCATGTCACCCTATTCCACATAGGCCTGACAACACAATACAACTGAAAATCCTTAATTTAACCTAAGCCCAAAAACCTTGGAATTCAATTCCCAACCTTAAAAATTTCTTTTCAAGACACGAATCTTACATTTACGCACTGTATGAGTCTGAAAAAGCTGCATCGAGCTATAACTATAATCACGGATATAATCACCCAGCATATTACACAACTCACCCGCTCGTAGCACCATTCCTGATCACAGTAACTACTCCAAACCAACCAAGTACTAGCATTAAACCCCATATAGAACAAAACCTCATCCCAACACCTTCGTACACTGTTGATAATAAAAGAAACACGCAAAATCTCATAACATCTTATCAGATCGACAAGTCATGGAGCTCTCCCGCTCCAACCAGTACCATACTCACTTTCTAAGCCGACTTTCAATAATATCCTTCTGAATATACTGTAATCAAACATGATAGTACCCATTCTAGGTCCAATGACATTATATTATTAAACACAACTATCCCACAGACATGCCACGCCAACATAACTCAGAGCCACAAACTGTGCCACCCGTGCACCAATACACAACAATGCCAAATGTACTCACCTCGCTCGAATTCAGCCATAAAGCCCCCAGTAGAACCGCACCACGTGTGCATATAACCAATGTATCACAACTCCTCATAACATAGAAGAGTAACTCACAGATCATTCAGAACATGAATAAGTCCAACGCCAACCGAATGGCACATCCCTCAACAATAGCAGTATGGAGCCAACCAATCCGACTAGATGTAGAATACACATCCTAATTGGGCCTACCAATGGACACCCAAATCAACTCTGGTCACCCACAAATAGATAAATAACCCTCCGAAAATCCACAATGACTAAGTCATAAAACATACTATTATCTGGCTAGCTTCAGTCATGACTTCACAGTCCGCAACCATGAAATAATTTGCTCCTGACAACTCCCAGTCTCCCAATCCCTAGAACACGCGAATCACCATTTCTGATCCAATCTCCACCGCCTGAATGACTATCACATCTTTCATGCACGATCATCCCACTCGGAATATTTCCATAATTCTTCCGTGCCACATAGTAATAATTTGAATATCAGCAGTCTAACAACCAGGACAGTGTCGCAATACATATAAAATATCCATGATTAAAAACATAGAGCGCCTTCTGAAATGTACACTCTACTCATGCAATACCAATTAGTTATAGCATTCATCTAAACATCTAAAACCGTTCATGACCTCTAAGAATTTATGACCTCCATTTCAAAACTAAACCGTGACCTTGCACATGCCAACCTTAATCCCACACAACACACCACATCTATCATGCTATCATATGAAAAACAATATGAGAACCTCATAATCATTATGAGTCACAAGTAGAAAATATATCCGATCATCCAAAAGCCTTCCATTTGTTCCCATCCGGTAGAAAATCACAATACTCAACATGCTCCTCAGGCCGGTAGGAAAATACCCATCTCAAACCATGGTAGAAATCCTCGAGAATGCCTTGGAATCCATTCGCACATAATCAAGCCATCAAATTTAAATCTCTCTAACTCAACCAAGCCACGCAGGTCGCCAAACCCAAGAGTATTGCCACAAAGCACCTGTAGAAAACCCCCATATCATAAGCACCCAAAGAACCGATCATATCCATTACCATACTTATCCAACTTACTACCAAGTTGTCCTATTTCTCTGAGTCCCTTCTGAATTTGTCTTCAGATTGATACTCTTCCTTGCTAAAACGCCACGATCTTTAGCCACAACTCACTCCACAAACCTTAGCATAGAACCACAATGCCCTACGGCCCCTAAGCAACTGTATTCTTCTTAAGCACCTCCATAATTGCCACAACTGTAACACTCACTCTGAAAATACCTTATGTGAATTTGAAATTATTCTTCTTACCTTCCTTATACTAAAATGTAGAATCCATAGTCATACATAATTTTTGCAAGTCCAGGCACCATCCAATGCAAATCTCAGATTTTATCCATACACAAGTCCGGAGAAATTCTCAATTGCTATATATAAACCTCGAACCTATTGAAACTTTCTCGAGAGTCTCCCCCTTTGTTCAATTCTAAATTACACCGCCCAAATGGGCTGAAAAACACGTGCCCCATTAGCACAACATCACTCAAAGAGGTAATTCTGCCTTAAGACCACTGATCAAATTCATACTCCGTGCTCACTATATCATTCACAAATAACAACCCACTCATCCCATGATTTTCATATACTCATAAAGCACAATATAACCCGTATCCAGAAATTTCCTTACTCGAGTCATTCTCGAACTCCACCTCTGCAAGTCATCACTGATTCCCAATATACTTCAGACCAAAACAAAAATTTGTCCATAGCAGACTCCCCCACTTGGCTCAAAGCCATAAATTAAAACACTTCATAACTTACAATACCCATACTTCATTATTTCCCTAATACTACAGTCAATCCAACTAAAATTCTTCTCAAGCTCATACAATGCCAACCATAAAATACCTCAATCATCCACTAAACTCGCATTTATTCTCTTAACAGTCAAGTCAACTTTCTCAACCAGCTTCAAATTCAAACCTCCACACATACGCCCTGCTGGCAGAAAAGAAACTCTCCACTCATATTATAAGAAACACACCTACATAGATTACTCCGCAGGGGATAATCCATTTACTTAGCTTCAAATTGGTATCTTGTTGTACCCTTTCGCTGTCAAAATTACTATGCAATCACTTAGTCTATCCGAGTCCAAACTCATTAACCAGACATGAGAATTTAATCTATCCCTAAATTTAACAACGTGAAAGATCCTTCAAAACATTCATACTCGAGACTGTATGTCACATCAAAATGAAAATCAAGCACCCAATGGACTTCCTTTACACTTCAAGGAAACATTACTCGTCACATTCAAATCATCTTAACATATCCCGCAGTTACATCATATTCATCACAAAGCCATTTCCCCGCTCATCGAGCCATAAATTCCTCTCATAGGGACATTACCGTACATATGAGTCTAAATGTACAAGTTACCACTGAAGCTACCGAGCCTAAGCTGCGGTTTAAACCTGGCCTCAAGTCCTCCAGACTGGTCCATCACCAAAATACAGAATACATATCTCGCACGTCATCCCTAAAATCATAAGCCGGCGATACACAACTGATACCGAGCGCTCACATACGCACACGGATGCGTGGAATGAATTTAAAGAGTTATATTTCAAGCTGAATTAATTCCGCACGATAAGGAAAGAAAGATGGGAAATTACCCTAAATGACATGTAGCCTCTCAAAGATAAGTATGGACGTCATCATACCGATCCGCAAGGTGGCCCCATGGCCAGATTATGACATTATATGTTCATAGTCCCTTAGTCGCAATTTGGTACGCTAGGTTAGGTGAGGCACCGAGTGCCGGTCTTGCTTCCAAGTTCGGGGTGTGACACTTAACAACAACGCCTGCCACAATAGCTGCCCATAATCAAATCTAGCACCGACAATTAGGCTCATAACCACTAGAACCCTATTTTAAACCTTCTCAATACTGACAATGATGCAAGAAACATGAAGACCTCATAAATATACACCCGAATCAACAAGTCACATCTAACGCCACCTGGGCACACACCTCGCAAGCTAAAAACAAATAAGCACAATACGAATATGACTGAATATATGAGGGAACACAAGAAAGAACTATAAAACAAGCCCGACATGCACAACTCCCTATCAGTAGCATACTATGAATTAATTCCTCAAGGGAGAATCAAAATAATTGAACAAATCACAAGGATCTCACCCTAATATAACTCCACCGCGACACACAGCCTGGTCCAAACATAACAAACCTCATGGAAATGCGAGGATCTCATCCTCAGCTCTGAATCACAAGCACATTACACATCATACCAAACGAAACCTTCCACTAATTCAATTTTTGCTAGCAAGGTCACAACATATGCTGAACTCCCACACCGGTAGAGCATCTAATTCACAAATCATAAGCAACCACCTAGAAATCACATCAAAACCTACCGTAATGGGTAACAGAAAGTCATTCCTAGTCTCATAGCTCTCAATAATGAATAAAACAAAACGATAGACACGGGCTACCATTATAGAATCTACCAACATGGGTAAACATATAAACAGAGTATAAAATCACGAAACTCACTCATATGTGAAGCAACATAGGAGGACTCACCCCGATAAGCAGAACCAAAACAAAATAAGAATGGTCCTCCTCTATAACAAATCAAAACCATACATGTACGGCATCATCTAGTGCAACGGCCTCAGTCCTACCGTAGAAAGAACATCAATAGGCTGCCCCCCCTCCCCCCCGGGCGCCCTCT
>AWOL01S0044839.1:12656-56442 GCA_000715115.1 Nicotiana otophora
CTCCCCCCCGGGCGCCCTCTACCCATCTGACCTATACCCCAAGCTGGCGGTGCAAGGATATCAGCAACTGGAGCAGAACTCATAGCCTGAATACCCCACTTTGACACATCTGTCCGGAGTCTGGGATAATCTCTTACCATGTGATTGGTATCTCCACACTCAAAGCAAACTCTCCGTTGGCGTGGCTGTGGAAGCTGTCCGGTATGGGCACTCTAAGACCCATGGATATCTGAAGCACCACGCGAAGCCTGAAGTGTGAACTGAACTGACTGACCCACAAAACCTCTACCATGGCGTACCCTTCCTCCAAAATAGGGACTAGTAGATCCTCTTGGTCTGCGAGGCCTCTTAGTCTCATTGTCCTCTCTTCTAACCCCACATGTCCCCCCTCTCCTGGTCCCGTATGCCCTCTAATCAACGAGCAATCTCTACCACCTGTTGAAATAGAACATCCGTCTCCAACTCCCGAGCAATGTCAAACCAGATATCCTGACTGAGCCCATCAATGAACCTGCGAACTCGCTCTCTAACTGTAGAAACCAAAACAGGTGCATGTCTGGACAAATCGCTGAATCTAACGGCATACTCTGACACCAACATAGTGCCCTGGCGCAGCTGCTCGACTCCGCGTGCCACACTTCCCGAAGGGTTTGGGGAACAAACTCTCTCAAGAACACCTCTGAAAACTGAATCCATGAAAGTGAAGTTGCATCGGTCGGACTACCCAACTCATACGCCCGCCACCACTCATATGTTGCTCCCTTAAGATGGACTATAGTAAAAACAACCCCTCTCGTCTCCACAATACCCATCGTGTGGAGAATACTGTCGCACTCCCCTAGGAAACCATGCGCATCCTCTGAAGTAAAACCACTGAAATTAGGAGGGTGATACTTCTTGAACCTCGCAAGTCTAAGTTGTTCATCCTCAGATGTTGCTGCCCTAACTACGGGCTAAACTGGGATAATAGGCTGTGTCAGCATGACACCCGGAACCTGACCAACATGGACTCGCTGCTCCGGAGTACGGGCGGCGGGGGTTTAAGCTCCTCCCACGATCTGTGAAGTAGCTGGTGCAACTGAAATCAACCCCGCCTGAGCCAATGTACCAAACATGTTCAGGAACTGTGCTAAGCTCTCCTGAAGTCCTGGGGTGGCAATAGGCGCCTTCGGTACCTGTATCCCAACCGGAGCTACTGTCGATTCCTCAAAAGCTACTCTGACAGGTGCTCTAGCTATAGCACATGTTCCTCTTCGGCCTCTACCCCGACCCCTGGCAACACCAGCTCTAGGGGCAGCATCATCAGTAACTGCAGCTCGTGTCCTCACTATTTGTGAGAGAATAGAATGACAAAGGTTTAAAGTCCGAGATTAATAAACGCGCACGATATGAATAAAGGAAATGAAACTGCCCTAATAGTTCCGTAGCCTCTCGAAGATAAGCACAGACGTCTCCGTACCAATCCGCAAGACTCTACTACAGATAATAATGACTTCAATTAAGGATAAGTAATTACTGAAAGAATAATAATAACTTCAATTAAGGATAAGCAATTACAGAAAGGATAATAATAACTTCAATTAAGGATAAGTAATTACGAAAAAAGATAGCATGGCAATAAAAAAGGCAACATCTTTAATTAAGGCACATAAGCGTTTAATTGGCAACAAGGGTAAAATATGAATCAATTAATTTCAAATAAGACACGTAAGGGTAAATTTAGTAAATGAGAGATTTAGCATGCTAAAACAACTTCACATCTAATGAACATAAGAACCTAAAAGCCCTAAACGATCAAATTTCCACAAATAAGCCCGAGTACATACTCGTCACCTCCGTACACTCGCCTACACTCGCGTACACGGCCTTCACATGACACAATTAGCACAAATGACTCGAATCCTAAGGAGTAGTTTCCCCCACACAAAGTTAGGCAAGATACTTACCTCAAAGAAGCTAGACCGTTACTCTAAAATGACCTTCTCGAGTGAAACAACCTCTGGATGGCTAAAATCTAGCCAAAATAACTTCAAATCGTAAATAAAACTCATAGAAAATGATTCTAGATAATCAAATTTCAATCTTTAACAAAAACTAAAAAGTCAACCCCGGGCTCGCACATCGGAACCTGATAAAATTTATAATATCCGAATACCCATTCAATTATGAGTCCAACCATACTGATTTTATCCAATTCTGACTCTGAATCGATGTTCAAAACCCAATTATTCTCTTTAGAAAAGTTTTTGATAAAACCCCCAAATTCTCCAATCAAAACATGAATTAATTCAAAAATAAACTTCTGTAATTATATTAAAATAAAAAAAATATAGTTAGATATTGACCCCCATGAAAAGACGAGAAGAACGCCGTGAAAATTACCTCAATCAGAGCTTTAGAACTCAAGATATGCTCAAAATACTAAATAAACGCAGTCTGATTTTTTTAATACACATGGAATTTCGCTTCTGCGCCCAAAACTCCACACCTGTGGTCTGGTAGCTGTAATTTCCGTATTTGTGGACCATTTTTTGCACCTGCGGGGCCGCAGATGCAGACCCAACTTCGCATCTGTGAAGCACCAGTACCGGCTCTCTTCTCTGACACTAAAATGAGCATAACTCCCTCATACGATGTCCAAATTCGACGATTCTTTTTGTTATGGCTCCGTAATTATGATACGGATCTAATGCTTCAATCAAAACATAAATTGGAGCTTATTGGCTTAATGTGGTGCCATTTATGCTTGAAGAAACGACGTCAAAACATTAAAAAACGAGCGCAACATAACCCAAACCTATCCGAAAACTCACCCGAGCCCCTCGGGACCACGTCCGAACATACCAATAAGTCCCAAAATATAACGCGGACTTACTCGAGGCCTAAAATCACATCAAACAATATCAAAACTATGAATCGCACCTCAAATCAAATTTAATGAACTTATAAACTTTTAACTTCTACAACTCGCGCCGAAACATATCAAATCAACCCGGAATGACATTAAATTTTGCATGCAAGTCTCAAATGACGTAACGGAGCTAATCCAACTCTTCAAATCGTAATCTGAGCCCATATCAACAAAGTCGGCTCCTTGTCGAACCTTTTAACTTTTCAAAACTTCAACTTTCTAATTTTCGCCAAAATGCTTCAAATTATCCTATGGGTCTCCAAATTCAAATCCGGATGCACGCCTAATTCCAAAATCACCATACAAAACTATTGGAATCATCAAAACGCCATTTCAGAGTCATCTATATAAAAGTCAAACTCCGATCAACTCTTACCGTTTAAGCTTCTAAAACAAGAATCCTTCTTTCAAATTGATCCCGAATCATCCGAAATCCGAACTCGACCATACACGCTAGTCATAATACATAATATGAAGTTGTTCGATACCTTAAGCCACCAAACGGGATGCTAATTCTCAAAACGACCGGCCGTGTCGTTACAGTTATGGGTTCTGATCTTATCATCGAACCGTAGCTCATTTTAGTTACTCGGTTCACGATTAAATATTTTTATATATTTAATGAATTTTCTTATACAAATATAGAGTTTAAGCAAAAGCTACTAGGTTCATGCGAACCCGTAGCTATTTCACTACCTCCGCCCCTAGTTGCAAGGTACATAACCGATACAGAGTAAACTCCGAAGGAAGCATAATCGATAGCAAAGATTCGGAGGCTTGACATCGGATAACATTAAATGAGCAGTCGTTACAGAGAATATTTGCATTCAAAGCCAGCCGTTATGCACCCATCAATGACATCTTTATTCTCATTCAAGAAGAGTTTGATTTCAGGATCTTGCCTCCTAAAGATAGCTATAAATATCAGATTGACGACTCTTGTAAAGGACATGAAACATTCTGCACAAAAAAAAAATGTACTTCATTATTCAACGCTCAATCCAAATAATTTTATCATTGTTACTATTCTTGCTTCAGGAAAAACCGAGCTCAAGCTCAAGCTTGTTATTCTCTTTATTTGCTAATATTATTTTTATCCTATTTTTTTAATTATTTTTGAATTAAATCGATTCGCTTGTCTATAAATCATATTACAAATTCAATTCTATTGTTTTACAGGTAAACATGAATTGAGATGATAAAATGAATAAATGCATAGACAAGATGAGAGGTTGGAGAAGAAACTAAGAAGTTGCAGTATGGCCCCAAACAAATGGACAGGATTGCAATTGTGGCAGGTTGATTAATTATTTGGGGAATACTATAATAAAAATCCCACATAGGAGATGCCAAATATGTCCTGAAAAAGGACAAGAGTTTGTTTGGAGTGGGTTTATTGCAGTAACATGATATGCTTTTTCAAGAATGATTGAAAATGCCAGCAAAGGATGTATTTTATGAAACTTCTCACTACTCTCTCAGTTTCTTACTCGTCCACGTGGGATCTTCCATTATTACTCTATTTCATAGATTTTTGTACACACACGTCCTTTTTTCTTTTAAATTATATTGTATTTAATTATACGAAGATTATGGTGTAATCAATAGGATCCCTTTATTTATAATCGAAAGTTTCGGGTTTGAATCCCATAGAGATATAACAAGTCATAATAAGGAGCCCTCTTTTTTGAATTTTACGAGATGCAAATTCAGATTGAAAGAATATCCAAAATAATAAAAAATTTAAAAAAAATCACATCAATTATGTTCAAGAAAGGAGTAAAACGCTAGATTTTCTATTTTTATGGATTGAATTTGAAATCATTAATGGGCGGAAAAATTTCAACCATCTGAATATTATTATTCCACCTTTTTTTTTTTTTTTTTTTTTACGAAAAGTAGTAATATCAAAACCATTTTGCTATGGTAATGTACAAGTACTAAAGCACAATGTAGACTTATTGAAGCATATTACACTACAATCAATTGTTACCCTTACATTTATCTATATTTTCCTACTTTTACCTCTTCCACCTTTAATTAGATTGAGCTTTCCACTTGTATTAAGTAAGATTAGACTGATGTTACTTCAGATCCATCTAGAATATAATTATTTACTGCTTTTTGCTAGTGATATAATGACCCCATTTGCATTGATTCGAAACGATTATTAGGTAAGTTAAATTTTTCTGAATTTAATAAGTTACTATTTAAGTAGTGTCATCAGTTCAAATCTAATACTCCTATAAATTATTTTGGTTTTTCGTTTCTTTTCGTCTCAAGTCCGTAAGAGTGTTATTTTTCTTAAATTTTTGCAAGGAAAATTTTCATTTTAGACGTTGTTCTACTTATTGCGCATAAGCTTCTAACATAATATTTTGTCCATTAAATTTTACTCCTACATACTGCACCGCTAGAGAAGAAAATATTGAAAATTTGAATTGTTTTAATAATATATGAAAAGAGAAACACATAAATACAAATATTAGGATCTCGACTTATGAAACAATAAAATCAAGCACTAAGTTACTACTACTATTTAATTATCAAAATCTTAGATTGACTTAAGCCAAAATGGTTCTTTTTTCCCGGTTTTAGATTTTCTTGACCTTTTACAATGTTGAATTTAAGAAAATGTATTTTTTAGATCTCTTATGTGTAAATGAAAGATCTCTTATATGTAAAAGTAAATCTTTCATGTGTAAAAAAAGAGGTATGATCATAAAACTAAAAATAAGTTTGTAAAAGACCAAAAAATTTATTGAACTCTTTTTTCTCCTAAAAAATGAAGGCATACAATGAAAAATGTCGCAATTGTTGCTTTCACTTTCAAATGGCTACATCCTTGTCTTGGTTTTCCATATTATGGAACACAATTATGGAACTAGGCATCTCCTTTAGCAGACATTAGGGCTTCAACGTGCAGGAATTTAAGGTCCATAATTCCCTATTTATCTCACTTCTAGCTCATTAAAATTTCCTCTTGTTCCATCTTTTTCAACAATAATAGTATACAATACACACTCTATTATTTATGGTCCATAACTCGTATATAACGAGAGTTTAGTGCACTGAGTTGCCTGTTATTTCATCATTTTTTATCTTTCTTTTCTTGAAAAATTCCTAGGAAAATCTGCAGCCGCTACTCTTCGGGTGCACATTGCATAACCTGCAGAAGATGTAATTCGCACTAGGCAAACTCGGTGCGACAAACTCTGATTGAGGAAGCTGCGGGCGAGGGGAATCGATCATAGATCTCCTAGGTGAGAAACCACTCAACCAACCAACTCACCCAATCCTTATAGGATTTTCGACCATTGTTGTCGCCAAGTTAATATTGTCTCTACCGAAATTCATATTTTACGTGCATAACAAGAGTTTAGTACATTAAAGTATTCTTTTTTCTCATCTTCTTCGGCCATTATTACCACACAAATTATTACCGTCTCTACAGAAGTTCCTATTTTTGTTCTTATAATTGCAGCAAAAATCATTCTTTCTTACATTTAACTCAAGTTATCTGAAATTGAATTTGTTTATTCTATCTAATTCTGTTTTTATTCCGACAAGACATCTTAGTAATTTGTATTCTACCAAGGCGAAGTGGTCCCACCAGATTTAATTTGCCGCAAAATGCCAGTTTCACTTTAGAGTTTTCACTTTCACTAATAGATCCTTGAAGGTGAAGATTTCCTTTTTAAATAATTTCTTATTTCTCTTTTGCTCTCATTTTTCAAAAGGTAAAGTTTCTTTGGAAACCCCTATAAGGTGGAGGGTTGTTCATTCCTTCTCTTAGCCTTTCGGTGACAATAGCCAATTAATTCAATCACTTTTCCTTCCTTTTCTTTATATATCAGTAATGTTCGCATCAGTTTACACGAGGCTATTTACTAAATGTTTGCTATCTTCTATAGTATAGGTATAAAAAAATAAATCACCTAAGGTTTTTAGTCTTTGTTAAAATTTAAACCTTAATTTTCAAGAATTCCTCTACTTTTTTTTTTTTTTTTTTTTATAACGGTGGTGTTTGAATTAGTTTACACGAATATAGACTATTTTATTAAATAATTGCTACCTTCTATAGTATAGATATAAAAAATCACCTAAGGTTTCTAGTCTTTTCTGAAATTTAAACCTTAATTTTCAAGAATTCTTCTACTTTTTCTTTTTCTTTATAACAATCTTGTTCGGATTAATATACACGAATCTTGATTATTTTTACTAAATGTTTGCTATCTTCTATAGTATAGGTATAAAAAAATCACCTAAGTTTTCTAGTCTTTTCTGAAATTTAAACCTTAATTTTCAAGAATTCTTCTACTTTTTTTTTTCTTTATAACAATTGTATTCGGATTAGTTTACACGAATCTCGACTATTTTACTAAAAATTTGCCACCTTCTATAGTATAGGGATAAAAAAATCACCTAAGGTTTCTTGTCTTTGCTGAAATTTAAACTTTAATTATCAAGAATTCCTCTACTTATTTTTAATGGCGATGGTGTTCAGATAGTTTATACGAATCTTGACTATTTCACCAAATTTTTGTTACCTCTTATTTATACAAATACAAAGAAATCATCTAATATTTCTTGTCTGAAATATAAATCTTAATTTTCAAGAATTCCTTTACTTTATTGACCCTCAAGCCAAGCTGTTGAGTGCACTTTTTATTTCTTTTACTTTATTATTTTGTTTGATCATTTGGCAATTGGTATATAATGTCAATCTCAATGTTACTCCTAAGTGAAACAGGCCATTGTGTAGGCAACACCACTTTGCTGTACCAATAATAGAATCTTGAAAATGCTCATAGCCTTAGCATATTATATATAATATAATATATAAAGGCAAAAGCTGACTATTCATTCTTAAAAAAATCATTTCCTTCCCCTTCCCTTTCTTTTTCTCCTCTCTTTTTGACTCCCAAATCTTACACAAACAACACCTCAACAAATAATCATTTCTTTTCACCTTTCTTGATTCTTGTCCTTTGCCATCTACCTTATAAATTTTCCCTCTTTACGTGAAACTATTGACAACACTAGAAAAAAATCAAGAAAGCTTAAAAAAAAACCAAAATGGCAGTGGATGTATGTTCTGAGATTGCAAGTTTAGTAGTTAGTCCAAGAATCTCATTTTCACATGATCTCAAAGAAACTGATGATATTATCCCAATTGAATGCCACCATTTTAGATCAGATGCATTTCTTCTTGAATCCACCATTGACTTTGATTTCTGTGTTACAAATCAAAGCTTCTCTCAAGAAAAAATCTCTTCTGCTGATGAACTTTTCTCCAATGGCAAGATCTTACCAATTGAAGTCAAGAAATCAACACCCTTTATAGAAATTAATCAATCCGAGCCACAACAACAACTACGCCTCACTTCTAAACAAGTTGGGGTCGGCTATATGTCTGAGCCACAATCTTTAAAACAACAACAACAATCTGAACCACAACAACTACGTCTCAGTCCTAAACAAGTTGGGGTCGGCTATATGTTCGAGTCGCAATATTTACAACAACAACAATATGAGCCACAACAACAACAACTACGTCTCTGTCCTAAAGAAGTTGTGGTCGGCTATATGTCGGAGCCGCAATCTTTACACCAACAACAATCTGAGCCACAACAACTACGACTCAGTCCTAAACAAGTTGGGATCGGGTATATGTCCGAGTCGCAATCCTTACAAGTTAAATCTGCAGCATCAGTTCTTGAAACTGCTACAAACGTGGATACAAAGAAGAGGTTAAAAGAATTTTTGTCAAGTAATTGTGATGAAGATATAGAGAAGCCACAAGCAAAACCATTCTGGCAATTCAGAAGAAGCAACAGTTTGAATTGTGAAAATGGTAGAAGCAATGGATTAAAATGGTCTTCTTTGCAATTTTTATCAAGAAGTAACTCAACTGGTTCAGTTCCAAATCAAAAAAATTCAAAGATTTTTCAGAAGCAAAATTCACAAAAAGAACAAATAAAAGTTTTGCGCAAGAGTTCATCTTTATCTTCATCATCTACATCATCATCATCTTCTTCTTCATCTTCTAGTTTTTCATCTTTTAATCAGAGCCATTCATTGCACTCATCATCTAAGAGGGCTCAATCTCGACCGTTGAAGAAGAGTTACAGTAGATCTTATGGCAATGGAATTCATGTTAGTCCTGTTTTGAACCTTCCACATACTTATATTTCTAAAGGTACTGTTTGTTTGTTTGGTTTAGGTTCATTATTCTGTAATGGCAAGTCCAAAAAGAAGAAATAATTTTTTTTCTGCATATTTGTTCATAAATCAAATATATTCATAGTTTGTCTAAAAGGAAAGTGGTAGCATAGAAGAAATCTTATGTTGATTTCACTATCCGAAAATATCGTCACTTGTATGTTGGATCCTTAAAATATAATATATTTTGGAGGATCAGACACGATTACAACAGTATTTTAGAGAGTCCATGCAACCTAAATGAGATTCTTACCTTTAATCACGTATCAGATTCAAGTTCTATTAATGGAGAAACTCCTAATAGAAACCCATTTTTATATACTTTTTTGGCAACCAAATATAAATAGTTCCTGACGAGAATTAAAGGTAATAATATTCTAATATTATAATGTGTTCATTAAATAAGTAACATTTTAAATTTAGGACTCAATTATTAGCGATTTCGATCGTTATTTTTAAATTCAATATCCATAAAATTGAAGTATGGGCTCCGTCTTTGATACGGAATATTAGTCGGGTCAATAATTTTTTAATACAGGATACATTAAAAAGAACACGTGGAAAACCTTGGTGTCAGAATGAAAACTCAAAATGGTTAGATTAATCTTAACATAGGATTCTAAAGTTAAAATTTGATTTACTATGATAGTTCTAATAATAGGTCAAATATTAAAGGGAACAAAAGAACAAGAGCCTCCTTTCTTTATGGCTTTTCATGCTTTTCCTCCTTTCTTTTTCCTTGTAATATTGTGGTTTAGGAGATAGGTCTTACCTCTTGTTGAATTTTAACTCTTCTTTTTCTTTTTTGTCTACTAAACTGTCAAGTGTCAAGTGTATTAGCCAAAATAATTTTAAATCTTATCATTTAAATTTTATTTTCAATTTTGGTCCATTTTGTGCTGTCTAAGGGCATCAAGACAAGAAATGGATCTCAATAAAATGTTAAAATATTAATCAATGATTGAGGCTCCTTACTTTAAGTAATACAAATATATAATACTACTGATTTGATCGCAAATGTGATTAATAATTTAAATATTTGACTATCTTACAGTCATTCTGCTGTAGCCATATATCCCAAAAACCATTGGCTGAGGCAGTGAGGCCATATATAGTGAAATCCATATAAAACATGGTCTATTCATTCAATTGATTTGGCCGTGTTCCTATCTTGAATGTCGAACTAAGTTTTCTAGTAATAATTTTTTAGCAATTCTAAATTATATATATTGTTGATAAATAAAAAAAAGAACAGCTTGGTACACAAACATTTCACACTTACGTAGGATTCGAAAAAAGGTGGTATCCCTAGGGTATGATATAAACAGTTTACCCTAATACAATCATTAATGAATGCTTCCCTAACTCGAATCCATGACCTACAAATTACACGAAAACTAATATAATATTGTTACTTACTTTTGAAATCTACAAAATATGTTTTAAAAAATCAATTATTAGAAATCATTCGAAATATTAGTCAGCTTTAATTTGCCATTTAAATGCATCACATTTGTTCTTAATTGAATACCTTCTTTTCATCATTTTAAATGCATAACATGTTCATGAAAGATTGCAACCATTGAAAGATTGAAATCTTTTGAACCGCAAAACCAATACATATTCACACACTCGGTGTTTATACTAAATCAAGTAATTTAATATTCACAAATTATAAATTAAAATAAGGATACATATAAGTTAATTATAGTTAAGTAGCAAATGTGTATATAAAAATATGTCTTATATTTATTGATTTAGTGAAATGTTAAATGTGAATGAGTTTTTATCGTACAAAGGCACTACCTCTAGTTGTTGAGATCAATGTTCACCTTACCTAAGGAATAAATATAGCTATATAGAACAAGTAAAATATAAAGTTGAAAAATACCCTTTCCTATAATTAGCAATTCCTTGATACCTGTAATATTTTGCTGCATTAGCAGCAACTGATCTGAGAAAGAGGATTTGCTGGCTTCAGATTTAATCCCTTCAGTGCCCTGTAGAGGGATGGATTCGGGTGCCTTGTCTTTCTTGAGCCAAGTTCCCTCAATCAAGGTATATCCCAGCATGGCAAAGGCAATCTTGCCATATGTGCTGGAGATAGTTTTAGGGGCATAGAGAGATAGATCCACTTTCATAACTTGCAAGATGTGAGAGATTAGTAAACCATAGGGCAAATTATTCGTAGAAGATGAAACATCCCTGATGCTTTCAAGCATATACTGACGTACCCAAGCAAACCAATAATTAGCCTTCCTATTTACCAGACAGCACCAGATAGTACAAGACAGTACAAGAGACAGGGTGCTAAGAGAACCAGTATGTGGTAGCAATAATGTGGGCTAGTACACGGTGTTCAAATTTTAAACTTTTTGGACCAATATTAGGGGGGTTTTCAGACAACACATTTTTTGCTTCCTCAAACGACACGTCAAAATTATCAGGCCAAGAATGTTGCACAAATAAACTCTACCCAACAGACTTTATTGTAAAGATTTTCTCAAACTGATAAGTGTCAAGAATAATACGCGTTCCTAAAACCATGGATTCTAGATCATCTTTATCAATCACAAACAAATTTGCATAAAACATACGTACAAGCTCTTCATAGACAGTATCACCAACAGTAGCAAATAGAGAGACAAGGTTTTGAGTATCAAACACAGAGATAACATCACAGTGAGAGTTTTTCATAGATTTCAAACTTACAATGCGACCATAAGCAATCGACTTTCCTTTGAAAGTGACAAATCTAGCATTCTCTTCGGGGCCATAGAAATTCATCTTGTCTTCAGGGCCAAACTCTATGCTTTCAGTTTTTCCTCTTTTCTGAGACGATTGTTTGGGGATGGTCTCCATTGGATACTTTTCAATGGAGAATATCTTCTTGAGAAGCACTAGAATCATCCTCGAACAATGGATGATATGTATTTTTTGAGGATTCTACATCTATAGGATCATCAGTTTGATGGTTTTTCTTGAAGTGATGGCTTCTTCTGGGCATGGAGAAGGAAAGAGAGGGTTTGGTTTTGACCATGAGTAAAAGAGAGCAACGAGAGAGAATTATTTTCTTTGATAGAATGGAAGATATGATCGAGGGGGAAGAGATTAAAAAGAGTTTGAATGGACTCCTCGATTCTTGGAGAGACGTGTGAAGGGCAACTGAAAAGTTGCCTTCTACAAGCCCGTCGTCAGTTTAGTAATTAATGCATGTACAGAATAATCAAGTACTAAGATTTTTCGGGCAAAAATTACAAAGAACAATTATGGAAAAATTTATAAACTTAGACAATTATGGAAAAATTTTGAACAGTTAGACGAGAATTAAACAAATACCAATTTTGTCACGAAAGAAACAAAATCTTTCTTCGAGCAATAGTTTTGTAAAAATATCTGCTAACTGATTTTCAGTATTGACAATTCTAACATAATATCACCTTTAGCAACATGATCACGTATAAAACGATGCTTAATCTCAATATGTTTAGCCCTAGAATGATGTACAGAATTTTTTGAAAGACAATAGCACTAGTGCTATCACACATAATAGGAACACAATTAAGACGTAAATCATAGTCTAACAGTTGATGCATAATCCATAGAACTTATGTGCAGTAATTGCCTACATCCAAATATTCTACTTCAGTAGTAGATAGGGCAACACAACTTTATTTCTTGTTGTGCCAGGATATAAGAGATTTTTCAAGTAAGTGGCACGTTCCATTTGTGCTTTTCCTGACAATTTTATCTCCTGCAAAGTCTGCATCTGAAAAACCTTTGAGATCAAAGACATTTAAACTTTTGTACCATAATCCATAGTCGACTGTCCCTATCAAATATATGATAATATGTTTAACAACATTCAAGTGGGACTCTTTGGGAGCTGATTGATATCTTGCACATTTACAAATACTGAACATAATATCATGTCGACTAGCCGTAAGATAGAATAGAGAACCAATCATACCCGATACATTATTTCATCGATACTCTTACCATCTTTATCTTCATCAGGGTAGTTGACGGACTCATAGGAGTCCCTATGGCCTTTGCATTAGACATGCCAAACGTTTTGATAAGTTCTTTTGTGTACTTGTTTGAATATTGAAAATCCCTTTCTGTACTTGCTTGATGTGAAGCCCAAGGAAGAAGGTTAATTCTCCCATCATACTTATTTTAAATTCACCTTTCATGATATTTGAAAAGTCCTTGCATAAAACAAGGTTAGTATTGCCAAAAATAATATCATCCACATAGATTTATACTATTAAATTACCTTCGGTCGATCGTTTGATAAAAAGAGTAGTATCAATATTACCTCTATCAAACCCATGTTCGACTAGGAATGAATTCAACCTTTCATACCAAGCTATAGTAGCTTGCTTTAGACCGTACAAGGATTTGGGCAGTTTGTAGACATAATTTGAAAAGGATTCATTTACAAATCCTAGAGGTTGCTTAAAAAATACTTCTTCATAGATGAACCCATCTAAGAAAGCACTTTTCATATCCATCTAAAATAGTCTAAAATATTTGCGAGCAGCATATGCTAATAAGATGCGAATAGATTCTAACCTCGCAACAGGAGCGAAAGTCTCTTCGTAATCAATTCATTCTTGTTATGAATATCCTTGAGCAACCAGTCTAGCTTTATTTCGTAATATTTGTCCAGATTCATTCAACTTATTTTTGTACACCCATTTTATTCCAACAATGAATGCATTTGGGGGTTTAGGAATGAGTTCCCATACCTTATTTGTAACGATCCGACCGGTCATTTTGAGTATTACAGCCTCGTTCCCCCATTTACTGCTTAATTTATGCTTTACAGTTATTTTATAACTTACCGGGGTAGTTGGTTTGGGTCTGGAAGGAATTCGGAGTGAAATAAGATACTTAGTCTCATAATTAAAAATTTAAGTTAAACGTTGACCAGATATGGACCTATGTATAAAAGACCTCGGATTTGAATTCTGATAATTCCAACAACTTCGTATGGTAATTTTGGACTTAGGAGCGTGTCCGGAAAATTATTTGGAGGTCCGTAGTGAAATTAGGCTTAAAATGCCGAAAGTTGAATTTTTGAGAAATTTGACCGGGGGATGACTTTTTGATATTGGGGTTGGAATACGATTCTGAAAATTACAATACCTCCGTTATGTCATTTATGACTTGTGTACAAAATTTGAGGTTAATCGGACCTGATTTGATAGGTTCCGACATCGTTTGTGAAAACTTGAAATTTCAAAGTTCATTAGGCTTGAATTGGGATATGATTCGCGGTTTTAGCGTTGTTTGATGTGATTTGAGGGATCGACTAAGTTTATATGGTATTTTAGGACTTGATGGTACCTTTGGTTGAGGTCCCGGGGGCCTCGACTGTATTTCGTGGTGAGTTTTGAGCGAGTCAGGACATTTCGACACTCTGATATTGTTCTGGCACTTTTGGGGGTGCGGACCGCACATTTTGGGGTGCTAAGGCGAAGGAGAAGTGCGGACCGCACATAAGAGTGCGGACTGCAGCACAAAAGTGCAGACCTCAGAGGAGGAGTGCGGACCGCACAATTCTGTCTGCAGCCGCACTCCAGGGAGTTCTGCAGATTCGCCGGTTCGACTTCAAAAGCTTATATCTTTTGATATACAAGGAATTTTGAGATGATTCAAAAACGAAAGTTGTAGCCCTTCATGTTCAGTTTTCAGAAAGGTAAATATGTCATCATGTGGACATCTGTAGAGATATTTATAGACAAAATACTAAGTCATGGCAATGCAGTCACCAAAAGGCGCAGCCGCACCAGTTTTGTGCGACCGCAGGAGCTGGGATGTGCTGCCGCACTTGGAATTGTGCGGACCGCACATGGTGAGTTCAGAGAATGTACTATATAACCGAGGCTTAGGTTATTATTTCATTTTAAGACCTTGGGAGCTCGGTTTGAGACGATATTTCATGGGATTTTCAAGAAATTCATCGGGGTAAGTGATTCTAACTCAGATTTGGTTAGTATACATGAATATATCGTTGTTTTCAGCATGTAATCAGTATTTTGAGATGAAAATTTGGGAAAAATTATAGAAATTTCATAAAACAAATTTTTGGGATTTGAACACCGATTTAGAGTCGGATTTGAGTGAAATTAGTATGGTTGAAATCATAATTGAATGGGTTGTCGGATTTTGTAACTTTTATCGGGTTCCGAGACGTGGGCCCCACTGGAGATTTTTGAGCTAAATTTCGGATTTTTATGAAAAAAAGCATTTTCTTATGGAATTAATTCCAATGAATTTATTGACTGAAACGAATTAATTGTGACTAGATTCGAGGCATTCAGAAGCCGATTTGCTAGGCAAGGGCATAGCAGAGTAAAACATTTCACACTCTAAGGTAAGTAACAGTTTTAAATCTGGTCCTGAGGGTATGAAACCCCGGATTTTGTGTCATGTGATTATTTTGGAGGTGACGCACATGCTAGGTGATGGGCGTATGGGCGTGCACTGATGGGATTGTGACTTGGTCCGTCCCGTGAAACTGTAAAGTTGAATAACTTGTTGTTAGCTATATGCTCTCTATATGTTGAAGAAATTTGACTATAAATCATGTTAGAAATCATGCTTAGGCTATGTGATAGTACTGTTGGGACCCACATAGGTCGCGTACTTGTTGAATTAATTGCTAATTACTGTCTTGTACTCAGTCATGATTTTACTTGCGTATCATACCTTAGTCTTTCTTGATATTTGTTGATACACCATGTTATCTTTGTTTGGACTGATCTTTGTGATTTCCGAGAGCCCGAAAGACTAGAGAGGTTGAGGACTGAGTAAGCCGAGGGCCTGTCGGTGAGGTAAGGATACTATGGCACGCGAGTTGTCCGTGCAAGATATTATAGCACGTAAGTTGTCCGTGCAGCACGTGAGTTATCCATGCAGTACGTGAGTTGTCCGTGTGGATTATGGAGCTTGGGCTATATGAGCCCCTCCGGAGTGTGTATACCCCCAGTGAGCGCAGGTACCCATTGACTGTGAGTGCTGAGGGCTGAGAGCTGAGTGGTTGAGCTATTGTGACGAGTTGAGTGACTGTTGCCCTGAGAGGCTGTACTTGCTTTTCATTTGTTATTGCAATTAATTGCTATCTGTCATTGTTGTAAAATTCTCTAAAAGATTTTATATCCGGATTACATGAACTTGAATTGTACAAAAACTGATTTAATATAAACTACTGGAATTGATAGCATGTCTACTCTCTGCTGGAATTACTGAAAATGAACTATAACTGTATAGCTCGTCATTGTCTTCAGTTTCTTAGTTATTATTATTACTTGCTGAGTTGGTTATACTCATACTACACCCTGCACTTCGTGTGCAGATCCAGGTGCTTCTGGACATAGCGGGTGTTGATTCTCTCACACAGTTGATTTTTTTGGAGATTCAGAGGTAGCTGCCGTGTTTTGCAGACCTTATCTTTCCTTCCCTATCTCCTTGTTTACTGTATTTGGTTTTAGACTATTATAGACCGTATTTTCCAGACTTGTATTCATATTAGATGCTCATATACTCAGTGACACCAAGTTTTAGGGAGTGTTCATATCAGTATTTATGGGATTTTGTATTGTATTTAAATATTATATTTTCAAACTGAAGAGAAATTGTATTTTATTGAGATTATCGACTTACCTAGAATCGAGATAGGCGCCATCACGACAGGTTGGGATTTTGAGTCGTGTCAAGTCGGTATCAGAGCTCTAGGTTACATAGGTCTCACAAGTTATGAGCAGGTTTAGTAGAGTCTTGCAGATCGATACGGAGACGTTTGTACTTATCTTCGAGAGGCTGCCGAACCCTTAGGAAAATTTCACTTTCTTGTATTCTATCGTGCGGAATTGATTCAGCTTGAAATTCTATCGTGCGAGCATGATTCTATCGTGCGGTATCAGATTCTATCGTGCGAGCTTGATTCTATCGTGCGGTATCAGATGTGCATCATCGGCTTGTGATTTTATGAACGAGGTTCGAGTCTGTATTTTGTTGATGGGCCAGTCTGGAGGACTTGAGGCCGGGGTTAGACCGTAACTTAGTCTCGGTAGTTTCGGTTGTGAGAACTTGTACATATGGACCCCTATATCCGGTAATATCCCCACGAGTAGGATTTGTGGCTCGATGAGCGATTGAATGGCTATATGGTAAGTATGATGTGACTGCGGGATGTGTTCAGATGGGTTAAATGTGACGAATAAAGTTTCCTTATGACTCAAGAGTTTTTCTATTGGGTACTTGATTTCTGTCTTGATTTGACGTATATTCTCGAGTTGTGAGTGTATTGAAGGATCTTTCACGTTGTTAAATTGTGGGACAAATTAAATCCTTATGTCTTGTCAATGCGTTTGGACTCAAGAAGAGTAAGTGATTGTGTAGTAATTGTGGTTGCAAATGGGCATTTCTAATGTTGATGGCTCGAGAAAGATGATCTTCGAAGAGTCTTAGAGTCGGTAACATTTTATTGGTTCAGGTGCGACATAGATGCATTTTGATTTGATGCAACAATTGGGCAGCAAAGTATGAGGGAAGACATGACCGGATATATTTCGCGGTGGTTAAAGTACTAGTAGGTCAAGTAGGAGAAGTAGAGGTTGAGAAGTTGCTTAAAGGAGTTGATTTAACCGAAGTAAGAGTGGAAGACTAGCATATGAATTATGTGGTAAGGTAGTTGCGTGCCTTGAGGAAGTGTAGAACGGTTTGGAATCGCGGTAGAATGTGATTTGGCCTATGGACTTTATTTAGAGTGATGGTTACTGTACGAAGAAAGATTGAATATGACAGAAAGGAGTTTGTTTGAAATGAAGAGGGGTGTGAAAATCTGATTATCGTTTCAGGCGCCATATGACTTGAGTTCGGAAGGTATTGTTAAACTTTCAGTTGATGTCAATAGGGAAAGTGCAGACTTATACAAATGGTGGGCGAGCATGAACTCAGGAGAATTTACTAATTACGTAGTCGTTGCACCCAGTGCAGCGTCTTTGGAATATGTCGGTAAGGAATTCCACAGGTGAGTTATCTCCTGTGAGCAGTTAGCGGTGGTTTGATGTTGATGAAGCTTCTGCGAGGAATATTACTTGATACCCGGTAAAAGGTCGAGTGTGTGATTGTGGCTGGTGATTTAGAATGTTCATGGAAAGCTTAACAAAAGACTTCGAGAAGTCTGGCGGGTTAACGGTGCGAGATCATAGTAATTGAGAAGGAGAAATCCTTGCTGATTCTATGTTTATATAACTGCAGCTTAAAGCTAAGTGGGGAAGCCTGCTATTGACAATTTGATTTAAGGGTTATGTGTTAAATTTTAGTTTTGGTCGGAGACATACTTATGGATCAGTTATGACTTGCAGAGATGGAAATCGAGGATGACTCGAGTAAGGAAATTCCTGAATACGGGTTGTATGGCACTTTATAGAAATACGAAAATAATGGAAAGATTAAATTATTATTTTGAAGAACGTAGTTTGCACGAAGTATGAATTTGATTGGTGGTGTTAAGGCATGGTTACTTCTTTGGGGGTTGTTATGCTAATGGGGCTTGTGCCTTTCGGCTTGTTTGGGCGGTGCAATTTAGATTTGAGCAAAGTGGGTGACTCTTGAGAAAATTCTAATGGATTCGAGATTAATATATAACAATTGAGAATTTTTGGCGGATTTATTTATGGCTAAAATATGAGATTTAAGTTGGACGGTGTCGAGACTTGTGGCATTTTTGTATATCATTATGGATTTTATATTTCGGTATCAGGAAGGTGAATGAAATGGCCTTAGACTCAAATAAGGTATTTTCAGAGTGGGTGTTTCGGTTGTGGTATTTATAGGGGTAATTATGATGTTGTGAGACTTTATAGAAATTGTGGTGGCAATATTCTTGGGTTTGGTGACCTGCGTGGCTTGGTCGAGTTAGAGGGATCCAGTTCTGATAGCTTGGTTATGTGCAAATGGATTTCAAAGTGTTCTTAATGGTTTCTACCATGGGTTGAACCAGATATATTCTACCGGTGTAGAGAACGTGTTGTGTATTATGAATTCCTCTTGGAAGGAAGCAAGATGAAGGTTACTGAATGACCGGATATGTAATTTATTGGTTACCCAAAGTTGATAATGAGATTCTCGTGCTTTTCACGTGATGGCATGATAGATGTGGTGTGTGGCGCGAGATTAAGATTTACATGTACAAGGTGGCAGTTCATTCTTGAAAGGAAGATCACGAATTTTGGACAGAATGGTCAATTTCAGATAATTAGATGAATGTTATAACTGCTCGATAATCCCTGAGAAGGGTGCGTATTTCAAAAGGCGCATTGTGTTTTGACTTACGTATGTTCATAGGTATTGCAGTACTCACCTGGTTGATAGACTGCTGATATTCAAATTTATTGCTATGTGGCATAGAAGAATTATGAAAATATTCCTCATGGGATTATCGTGAATGGAAGAGGTGATATCCATTTTAGTGCTGGAGTTGGGATCAAGTTACGGTGATTCATATGTTCGATGAATTTGGAGACTGAGAGTTCTCGGAAGTATATTATTTCGGGGTTGCGACCTATTTGAGGTGACTATTTTATTTAAAACTCGGTGGAGGCACTAGTTGCGTTAATTATTTGTGATAGCTATGCGTTATGGGTGCGCATATATGTGAGGTTTGAGCCCATGTGCGAGCATTAGAGCAAGTATTCATACTCGGAAGAATGCTTAGGCTATAATATGCCTAGAGTTGACTGTTAAGTATAATGTTATAGTGTTTCCCATATTCGTACCTTTGTTGAGAACTATCTGGGCTATACTTGAGGTTACAAAGAAGATGATTCCCTAAATAAATGGGGTAGTTGCTAATTTTGCGTTAAAATTTGCCGATTTGAAGTGTGATAGCAGACTTTGCACATGCTTACACTATGGCGTGCTATTTATACCAATTCAGGAGCATGAGAAACTTATTTCATTATCATATACAAGTGTGCTTGTTTAATTGCTCTTGTATGATATGCTGGGACTGGAGGCCTGTGACCATGCCGGGCGATTCATATTATTGGCACGTGAGTTGTCCGTGCCGTGTGTGGGAATTCTAATTCTATAATAATTTATCTGATTTATTAATTTCCTTCCTCTACAATTGTTCACATGCGACTACGGTTATCCTCTTCATGAAATTTGAGGAGTTGGTTGTAACATTGCGGTGGTGGTGGTGCTTGTTGAACTTGCAATACGGTTCTCTTCCTTGAGACATCTCCCATATTTGGATACACGGATTGCGTAGTTTTGGCTTGAGTTATATTGATGTGACGTGTCTGTGGGATAGTTGTGTTTAATAATATAAGGTCATTGGACCTAGAATGGGTACTAACAGACTCGATTATGATATATTCGGGAGGATAATATTGAAAGTCGGCTTAGGAGAGGATTATGGTTCTGGTTGGGGCGATAGAGCTCTATGGCTAGTTGATCTGATGAGTGGTTATGAGTTTTTGATTGTTTCTTTCATCATTGGCAGTGTACGAAGGTTTTGGAATGAGGTTTTGTTGAATGCGGGGTTTTATACTAGTACTTGGTTGGTTTTGAGTAGTTACTGTGATCAGAAATGGTGTTACGAGTATGCGAGTTGTGTAGTATGTTATGCGATTATGTCTGGGATTATGGTTATGGCTGGATACAACTTGTTCAGGCTTATACAATGCGTAAATATGAGATTCGGGTCTTCAAAAGAATTCTAGATGTTAGAAATTTGGCTCCAAGGTTTTTGGGCTAAGGTTAAATTAATGTTTTTCAGTTATGTTGTACGGCCAGGCCTATATAGAATAGGGTGAAGTGAGATCACCCCAGGTATGTGCATGGTAAGATGTAATAGAGATTTTACGGTTAAGAACAACTCTTGGCACGTTCGTGGACGAATGTATATTTAAGTGAGGGAGAATGTAACGACCCGATCGGTCGTTTTGAGTATTACAGCCTCGTTCCCCCATTTACTATTCAATTTATGCTTTACAGTCATTTTATGACTTGCTGGGGTAGTTGGTTCGGATCCGGAAGGAATTCGGAGTGAAATGAGACACTTAGTCACATAATTAAAAATTTAAGTTAGAAAAGTTGACCGGATGTTGACCTATGTGTAAAAGACCTCGTATTTGAATTATGATAATTCCAACAGCTCCGTATGGTAATTTTGGACTTAGAAGCGTGTCCGAAAAATTATTTGGAGGTCCGTAGTGGAATTAGGCTTAAAATGCCGAAAGTTGAATTTTTGGGAAGTTTGACCGGGGATTGACTTTTTGATATCGGGGTCGGAATCCGATTCAAAAAATTAGAATACCTCTGTTATATAATTTATGACTTGTGTGCAAAATTTGAGGTTAATCGGACGTGATTTGATAGGTTCCGGCGTTGTTTGTGAAAACTTGAAATTTCAAAATTCATTAGGCTTGAATTAGGATATGATTCGCGGTTTTAGCGTTGTTTGATGTGATTTTAGGGCTCCACTAAGTTTATATGGTGTTTTAGGACTTGATGGTACCTTTGGTTGAGGTCCCGGGGGCCTCGGGTCTGTTTCGGGGTGAGTTTTAATCGAGTGTTGAGTTTTCGGCACTCTGATATTGTTTTGGCACTTTTGGAGGTACGGACCGCACATTTTAGGGTGCTGAGGCGAAGGAGAGGTGCGGACCGCAGCAGAAAAGTGCGGATCTCAGAGGAGGAGTGTGGACCGCATAATTCTGTCTGTGGCCGCACTCCATGGAGTTCTGTAGATTCGTCGATCCGACTTTGATAGCTTATATCTTTTGATCTACAAGGAATTTTGAGATGATTCAAAAACTAAAGTTGTAGACCTTCACGTCTAGTTTCCAGAAGGTAAAGATGTCATCATGTGGACATGTGTAGAGATATTTATGGCCAAAAGACTAAGTCATGGTTGTGCAGTCACCAAAAGGCGCGGCCGCACCAGTTTTGTGCGACCGCAGGAGCTGGGATGTGTGGCCGCACTTGGAGTTGTGCGGACCGCACATGGTGAGTTCAAAGAATGTCCTATATAACAGAGGCTTAGGTTATTATTTTCATTTTTGGACCTTGGGAGCTCGGTTTGAGACGATATTTTGTGGGTTTTTCAAGAAAGTTATCGGGGTAAGTGATTTTAACTCAGATTTGGTTAACATACATGAATATATCATTGTTTTCATCATGTAATTAGTATTTTGAGATGGAAATTTTGGGAAAATTGTAGAAATTTCATAAATATTTTTTTTGGGATTTGAACACCGATTCGGAGTCGGATTTGAGTGAAATTAGTATGGTTGAACTCGTAATTGAATGGGTTGTTGGATTTTGTAACTTTTGTCGGGTTCCGAGACGTGGGCTCCGCGGGCGATTTTTGAGCTAAATTTTAGATTTTTATGGAAAATTAGCATTTTCTTATGGAATAAATTCCAATGAATTTAATTGATTGAAATGAATTAATTGTGACTAGATTCGAGGCATTCGAAGGCCGATTTGCGAGGCAAGGGCATAGCAGAGTAAAGAATTTTATACTCTGAGGTAAATAACAGTTTTAAATCTGGTCCTGAGGGTATGAAACCCCGGATTTTGTGTCATGTGATTATTTTGGAGGTGACACACATGCTAGGTGACGGGCGTGTGGTCATGCACCGATGGGATTGTGACTTGGTCTGTCCCGTGAAACTGTAAAGTTGAATAACTTGTTGTTAGCTATATGCTCTCTATGTATTGAAGAAATTTGACTATAAATCATGTTAGAAATCATGCTTAGGCTATGTGATAGTATTGTTGGGATCCACATAGGTCGCGTACTTGTTGAATTAATTGCTAAATGTTGTCTTGTACTCTGTCATGATTTTACTTGCATATAATACCTTAGTCTTTCTTGATATTTGTTGATGCACTATGTTATCTTTGTTTGGGCTGATCTTTGTGATTTTCGAGAGCCCGGGAGACTAGAGAGGTTGAGGACTGAGTAAGGCCGAGAGCCTGTCGGTGAGGTAAGGATATTATAACACGTGAGTTTTCCGTGCAGGATATTATAGCACGTGAGTTGTCCGTACGGATTATGGTGCCTAGGTTGTAGGAGTCCCTCCGGAGTCTGTACACCCCCAGTGAGCGCAGGTACCCATTGAGTGCGAGTGATGAGTGCTGAGGGAGATCCCTTGATCATTGCAGAAGTTCTCAAATGCTTTGTTTTTAAATTCTCCTCCATGGTCACTTCTTATGAAAGATATGTAGTAACCTTTTTCTCGCTGTACCTTCTTGTAGAAGACTTCAAAATTTCTTGATGCCTCATCTTTATAACTTAGAAAAATAACCCAGGTAAATCGAGAAAAATCATCTACTATAACAAAGGTATATTTTTTACCACCTATACTAGCTGTTTTAGTTAGACCAAAAAGGTCCATATGCAAGAGTTGAAGAGGCTTTGTAGTAGAAACTATATTTTTTACTTTAAAAGAGGACCTGGTTTATTTTCCTAGTTGACATGTGACGAGCACAAAACAGACACTTAAATTATGCTCGCTAGTCAAAGATAGTATTGTATAATATCGGGTCCACATGGATTGGATTTAAACAGTGTTCTCGTAGTTTCTAGCTTGATTGCTATCCAGGAGGATCAACAATGGAGATTTCTATGATTTCTAACTACAATTAACTAAGAATATAAAGTTATTAACTAGCCTCTTTTGATTACTTAGAAGAATCTATGAACTCAACCAATAATATAATGCAAAGATATCACAAGTTATGCCTCTTACGATTACAAGAATAAGTGAATATAGATGCAACAATTAAATCTTCCAAAAACGATTCAAATACATAAAAATAGAGTTATAATCCACAAACAATCATCAATATACCAAATCCATCAAAACCCCAAAAGGATCTACTTCATAGACATGGAGAAGTGCTTCACAAATATAATTAAAGTATAGGAAAACATAGATTCAATCCAAACCTGGATCTTGAGTGAGGAAGGAATGATGAAATCCTTGTGCTTGTGTTCTTCCAACTCCTCCTTAGCCTCCTTGGTCTCCTTAGGTTGAAAATCTGTCAAAAGTCCCGAAAATGATGTTTTCCCGTGTATTTAAGCCATCCCCCAATAAACCCTGGACGAAAATACCCTTTTTAGCGGAAATGGGACGATACTCTAACAAATTTGTACTACCGCGCCGCATGCCGCGTCGCGCCATGCGACGCGTGTTGATACCCAATTTTGCCCTCTTATTTTTTCAAATAGTATATATACTGTCAAAATATCATTTTGCATCATTACTTAATTTACAAGAATTATACAAGTATTTTCTATAATTTTCATAATTTTTAAAGCTTTAGAATCGATTTTCTTGCATTTAAATTACTTGAATATTTATTAACTACCCTTTCAAATTATTTTGTCATGACTTAGTTATCTAAATTTATTATTTATATCTATATATATGTTTTATAATATTTTACTTCATTTCATATAATCATCTTTGCATTTTGAGCCATTTATATAATTTTGCAATAATAGCCTATATTTTAGACAAGAGGGGTTGCTCTGATGGTAAGCAACCTCCACTTCCAACCAAGAGGTTGTGAGTTCGAGTCACCCCAAGAGCAAGGTGGGGAGTTCTTGGAGGGAAGGATGCCGAGGGTCTATTAGAAACAGCATCTCTACCTTATGGTAGGGGTAAGGTCTGCGTACACACTACCCTCCCCAGACCCCCCTAGTGGGATTATACTGGGTTGTTGTTGTTGTTGTTGTTGTTAGCCTATATTTTATGCATAATTACATTTATTACATTATTTGTCACGGCCCAAAATTCATTAAAGGCTGTGATAGCGTCGGACACCGCTGTGAGGCAAGCCAAAAATAAACATTTAATTTGGTTCTCATTTTAATATTTTTAAAATCATATTTTCTTCAACTAAATAATAAAAGATAGAATTTACAGAGTAAATAATAATATTTTTAACAATTGCAATAGAGGACAATCCGTAATCACCCCAAAATCCGGTGTCACAAGTGCATGAGCCTCAACTAGGAATGTAAAATAAAATACATCTGTCCGGAATACAAATTTGGACAGGAGAAATATAAATATTCCGAAGGAGACTCTGCTAGCTGCGGATCGTAATATAGAATGCAGCTCACCTAAGTTCCCACCATAACTGCGCCTCTGTGCCCACAAGGTCACTAGACATATATGTAGCTACACAAAAATGTGCAACAAGTGTAGTATGAGTACGTAAATCAACTCGTACCCAGTAAGTATCTCGCCTAACCTTGAAGAAGTAGTGACGAGGGGTCGACTCCGACACTTACTAAGGGCTAACAATAAAATATTGATATTATAATTAAGCGTGGATTGTATAGAACAACCGTAAACTCAATAACATGAAGTAAGTAAACGATTCTTTTGTTAATAGAAACTTTCCAAATTTATTTCGTCATTTAACATTTTTTATATCTCGGGCCAATGAAAGCAATATCAATTATTATCAATTCCAAAGATATATTATGCACAAATCATGCCGAGGTCGTACGGTCCGATCCAACATAAATATTTAAACTGTGCACTGCCAAGGGTCGAACGACGCGAACCATAGATGTATCTATCTGCTACCGAGGTGTTCGGCCCACTCCACAAAAGAGAAAACATATTAAACAACCAATTCAAGATTTATTAAGGGGAAAATATTCCAAGAATTTCAAATTCTCATTTAACGGTCAAGTAAATGAAGTTTAACGTTTTTACAATTCCTTTATCGAGTTTCTACATGTTTTAAACAATTAAATTAACAAGTAGGGCGCAAAATTCGCAAGTACAACAAGATATGGGTCCTAGACTACCCGGACATAAGCATAATAGTAGCTATGCACGGACTCTCATCACCTCGTGCGTAGGTAGCCCCCACAAATAGAAACACATAATGATTTGATTCATCTATGGAGTTAATTCCCTCTTACAAGGTTAGAAAGGAGACTTACCTCGCTCTGAAATTCCACAACCGGCTCCCAAGCCCTTCCAACAACTCAAACCAATGCCCAATGCTCCAAAACTAGCCAATAAATGTGCAAACCCATAAATATATACTCTAATACTCATTATAATTGAATTTACAACAATTTTCAACTCCGTTCGAAAGGTCGATAAAATTACCCTCAGGCCCACGTGCCCGAATTCCAAAAACTTTCGAAGATAAACATTACCCATAGCTTCACGAACCCAAATATATAATTTATTCTCAATTTCATGTCCAAATTCGTGGTCAAAATCCAAAAATACCAATTTTTAGGTTTTCTATCAAAACCCCAAATTTTCACTAATTTTCCATGAATTTCAATGTTAAAATCTATATATAATCCAAGTATTTAACTTGCAATAGGTGGGAATCACTTACCTTCACATAGATGACGAAAATCTCCCTTCCAAGAGCTCTACATATCGCCCAACCAAATGAAAAATGGAGGAAAAATGGCCAAATCCTGTCTTTAAAACTTCACTGCCCAGGTCCGCGCTTCTTCGCGATTGCGGAAAGACCATCGCGATCGCGAAGGCCAAAGAAACACTGCCTCCAAATTTTTCATCTTCGCGTTCGCGTCATCCTGGTCGCGTTCGCGACCATTTGAGACCACCACCCTTCGCGTTTGCGTTCCACCAGCCACGTTCGCGAAGGCCAACTGCTCCAGGCCCTGCTCCCTCTTCCTTCTAGGCGTTCGCTGCAGCTCTCCCACGTTCGCGTAAGCTGTTCCAGACCCTCTTTCGCGTTCGCCGCCCCGTGTCGCGTTCGCGATGAATAACCATCAGCAGCCCAAAAATCCTCCCTTCGCGATCGCAGGACTCCCTTCGTGTTTGCGAAGGACAACATCAGAACTAGCAACAGCAACAGCCAAAACAACTCGAATTGATCCGAAACCACCCCGAAGTACACCCGAGGCCCCCGGGATCCCGTCCAAGTCATACAAACCAGTCCCATAACGTAACATGGACCTGCTCGAGGCCTCAAATCATATCAAACAATATCAAAATCATGAATCGCACCCCAATTCAAACTTAATGAACTTTAGAACTTCAAACTTCTACATTCGATGCCGAAACCTATCAAATCACGTTCGATTGACCTCAAATTTTGCACACAAGTCATAATTTATATTACGAACCTACTCCAACTTTTGGAATCAGAATCCGACCCCGATATCAAAAAGTCCACTCCCAGACAAACTTTCCAAAAACCTTCAAATTTCCATTTTTCGCCAAATGACCCTGAAACAACATGTGCACCTCGAAATCCACTTTCGAATGTGCCCCTAAGTCCAGAATCACCATACGGATCTATTCCCAGGCTCGGAATCCCAATCGGACATCGATAATATTGAAATGCACTTCAACCCAAATTTAAGAAATCCTTCCAAAATGCCAACTTTCCACAATAGGCGCCGAAACGCTCCCGGGTCATCCAAAACCCGATACAGACATATGCCCAAGTCCAAAATCATCATGCGAACCTGTTGGAACCTTCAAATTCTGATTCCGAGGTCGTTTACTCAAAATCACACCTTAGTCAATTCTTCCAACTTAAACCTTCCGAAATGAGAATTTTCTTTCTAAACCAACTTCGGATTTCCCGAAATTCAATTACGACCACACGTACAAGTCATAGTACCTGAAGTGAAGCTGCTCAGGACCTCAAACCACTGAACGTCGCGCTAGAGCTCAAAACGACTGATCGGGTCGTTACATTATTCATGCTAAAATAGCATTTTTATATATTTATAAATGTTAAGTTAATATTTTCAATCATTTTATTGCACAAGTAATATTTTATTATCTATTAATTATTTTTTATAAATTATTTGTTTTAGTATTTTTCGTGTTTTTAATTATTAGCCCAATATAGGGCCAATTTTCGGACCAAAAACCTTGGCCGGATACCCTTTTACCCAGCACCAGCAAGCCACTATCCTATACCCATCTCCTGACCCGCCCCACTTCACTTTTTTATCCTGGCAGTTGATCTCAATTGATCAACGGCCCATAATAATTTTCCACCTTTCCTTATATCCCCATGACCCAAACCCTAATCCCATTTTCCCCTATCAGTCACCCTCAAAACCTCCCAACCCCTTTCCTCTTATGAGAAACCCTAGTGGCCGCCTCTTAATTTTTCTCCGATTCCAACCTAAAAATGGAACCAATCCATGATTTACTTACCTATTTTATGATACTTTGCTATTGTATACACATATGTGGTGTTACTTAGTTCTTGCTCTATTTTTGGCAAGAACTCCTTTCAAGAGCAGGCCTGATTGACTCCGATTTTGTGAAGATCTAGAAATATTTCATATATATATATATATATATATATATATACACTCTACAATGAACGATTCTCGCATTTCTGACCATATTCATGGCCATTGGACTCAACTAGAGTTTGAACGTTTGATATTTCCCTTTACCGGTTCTGTTACTGATTACATGTGATATTATTTCCTTATTTTGTGATTGATTAATTATTTTCTATGTTTGCTTGTTCGATTTCCACTACTATATAAACCCCTCCCTAATCCCCTTTAACGGGGGAAGAACTATTCTTCCATACTCTCACTCACTCGATACTATTCTGAATCTATTGTTATTGCCGGCTGAAAGCCAAGGACACCAAAATTCGATTGCTTAACCCCTCGTAGTATGAGCACTGCACGGGGTTCATCTGAGACCCTTGGGAACTCTGACGCACTGAGTTTTGGGTTCTGCTGCTCTCTCTGCTGTCAACGATTGAAGTATTATTGGAATTATTCTTCTTGTTTACCCATTTATTAATTCGTAACTGGTAAGCGTCTTTGGATCTGTCAATTTCATTCCTTCTTGTTGTGTTCATATTTGTTCATCTATGTCACTTAAACTTTGTGAATCTATATGCTATTGGTTTATCCCTGTCATTTTATGACTCAGAACTTTTCTAGCATCTGAACTTGTCCAACTTCTGACTCTGATGTATGCCTATTGTATGCGTTCAACATGAATGATCCTTACTACCTTAAGCATGCCCAACCTAGTGTGTTTTTTGTGTGTTTGAATGTTTATACCTACCACTCATCCTGAGTTTATATCCTTGCCTTGTTCTGTATCTTTGTGTTAAATCAACTCATGTGTTCTAATTCCTGTTGGAGAATTATTGTGTACTTAATACCCTACTGGAGTTAGTTCTTAGCCATGTTATTAGCCAAATGTATTTCCCTGCTAATTGTGAGATTTAAGGTGTGTTCCCTGCCTGACTTAATCCCTGGTGTTGCTTAAGCCTTTTGTGTTATGACTGGAATTTAGCATGTTCGAATTAAGGTTTATTTGTAGACCATGTCCACCAACTTGTTTGGTTATACCATTTTCATCAGTTTCTCATGTTAGACATCCTTATGTGAGGACTATACTCTGTTGGCTTTCTGTCCACGATTTTATTAGACTCTCATGTTTAAAATCTCACGACTAAGTTCTTTATGCTAATCCTGGACCATGTTTGCTTTGAAACTTTACTTGAAGTAGTATGCTATCTCATGTTGGTCAATTCTGTCACCTTAGCTTTGTTCTCAAAGAATGCAAGCATGAAGCTGCCTTATGTATGTCCTATGAACTTGTCAATATGCTTAGTGAAAACTGTTGTTAGATATAGTTTCGAGAATTCAGTGTGTAGATTTCAAAAGGTTGTTTAATTAATCCCATGTGTAGTTTTATGGTTAAGTTTGGCATCCGGCTGGGTAACTAAGTCCTCCATTTGGGCCTAGCTTTGATCCATGTGTGTTGTTAGAGTTGTACCTTGTAACTAGCACACTATGATGCCTTGGGTGAAGCTGGGATTGAGTCTGCTGTTTGTGCAAATAATGGGGCCACTGAAGACACAGAAGTGTCACTGGGCTATTTTCTTTGGGCCTGTAATTGCTTATTGGGCTTGTATTTGTTTCAGCTTGTAATTTGGTCATATTTGAAGCATGTATTCTTCCACTTGGGATTGTAATAACTTGTAATAAATAATAACTGGGGGATTAGTGAAAGCTGGGAGGGGGGCCAGGATGCTCTATCTTTGCATGAATGGGTAAAAAGTATGTCTATAAGGATCTAATTGTTTATTTGCTTTCCATGTCCATGTCCCACCTTTGGGAATTATTTGCACAACGTGTCGATTAACTTGTCTATTCACTTAGAAAGCATGACCTAGGGTTAATATAATTCCTTAACATGCAAACGTTAGTAAGTATGCCTATAAGGTCTGAAATTGAATTTGTTGCGCTTAGATATCATGCCTATAGGAACTCAATGCAATGACTAGAAATGCATGCTTTACCATACTTCTCTCAATCACTTGACTCATCTAGATGCCATGTCTATAGGATCTTGAATTGATTAATTAAAAACCGATATTGTTGTTACATAGTTCGTCTAAAAATCATGCCTATAGGGATAAAAAAAATAAGTAATTCTGCATTTTCAATGGCTCACTGCCCAGATGCAAATTATGTAGAGATCATGTCTATAGGGTGCTTCCACTCACCTAGAAATCATGCCTATAGGATCTTTGATAGGATTATATGTTAAAATCAACCGCTTTGTCAAGACAACCTGCCTAGAAATACTGCATATAGGACTTTATGTCAACTTTTGGATCGTTCAATCACATAGAAATCATGCCTATAGGTCTTGAACAATTTAATATACCTTGACTCCAAGCCTGCATATATACTGTTGCCTACCTAATAATCTGAAAGTCGGTGGCATGAGTTCATAACTACATGCGTACAGTTGTGTCTATATAAGGAGGCAAACTTGAGTGCAATAACTCGAAATCACTCCTACACGGCATAAAACACACAATAAGTGTAAAACACTACTAATTAAAGCTCAACATAAGTAAAGTGCAGTGAATTAGAATGCAATAAGCGACTAAAACACGGGTTTCTAGCCTACCATCAACACCCCACACTTAAACCATTGCTCGTCCTCGAACAATCAAACTACACTTCATATAGACACGGCCTTTTTAAACAACTCTCCTAACTCATCACACCAAGAATAATAGAACAGATTAAGCAAAATACCGTAACATCCTCGCCTCAAGAGTTGACTCAACAACACCACGTATTTTTCACAACTTGCTCACTTACTCTAACACAGAGGTCAATGACATTACCTTTCCTTCATGAATCAAGTGCCCTCACACAACAATAGAGAGTAGTTCCACACACAATAAAATTCAAGAACACATAGGAACTCAAAATAGAAAGAATTAACTCACTCTCAGAAATGAAATTCATGCACCACAAAGAATGTACCATAAGCTTGCCCGTAGTGTACTACTCTACTAATTGAGCTTATTCAGTCAATGGTCAAGTAGGACTTTATTTGGTTGTAATATAGGCTGCGGGACGGGTAGGATATATTTGGATATATTGACTACACCTCCCTAGCACTTTAATACATATGATTGACCGTTCAAAATCCCACACTTTTGTCAAACCATAACTCCACCCTTACATAAATATATGTCAACTCCCCACTTCTTTAAGCACACATACATCAAAAGTTACCACTATCAATGAATATTTGTACAACAATGCAACTATATTTTTTTCAATTCACGTGGCTCTTATTTTTTTATTTTTTTTTCAAAATGACGAGCGCAAAACACACACTTAAATTGTGCTCGCTAGTCAAAGATAGTATAGTATAATATCGTGTCCACAAGGATTGGATTTAAATAATATTATCGTAGTTTGTAGCTAGATTGCTATTCAGGAGGATCAACAGTTGAGGTTTATATAATTAATAATCTAAAATCTACAACTATTGACTAATGACAATCGCAACAAAGGTAAGAAAGGGAGTTATCAATGGGAGAAAATATGGGTTGATGGGATAGGTGCAAGATAATTGTTCGGGATCTAACTCTAGATAATTCACTTCTAATGTTCAAGTGAGTCTCTCGAATTTACTTAATTATCAGTACAATTGTTTAGTAGAAACTCCTCTTTCGATTAAGTCTCAACCTCACAATATGAACCAATTTAAGCTCGGTGAAGATATGCAAGAATTCGTGATTGGTCTTTAGGAGAACCTCTTTCGATTAGCCTCCTAATTGGGTTTAATCAAGGATTCAACTAGCCTCTTTCGATTATATAGAAGAATCTATGAACTCAACTAACAATATAGTGCAAATATATCACAAGTTATGCCTCTCTCGATTACAAGAACAAGTGAACATAGATGTAACAATTAAATCTTCCAAAAACGATTCAAACACATAAAAGTAGAGTTATAATCCACAAACAACCATTAATACACCAAATCCATCTAAGCCCAAAAGGAACTACTCCATCGACATGGAGAAGTTCTTCACAAATGAAATAAAAGTAGAGGAAAACATAAATATAATCCAAACCCGGATCTTGAGTGAGGAAGGAAGGATGGAAATCCTTGTGCTATTGCTTCTCCCCCTTCTCCTTATCTTCCCTAGGTCTAATGTATGTCAAAAAGTTTGGAAATGGTGTCTTTTCCGTGTTTTTAACTATCCCCCAAATAAACTCCGGACGAAAATACCCTTTTTAGCGGAATTGGGAACATACTCTAATATATTTGCACTATCGCGCCACACCATGCGCCGCGCTCGTGGAAATATTTCAGAACGATTTGCAAAACACTTTCTGGCCATATTTTACATCGTCGTGCCCCATGCGGCGCGTCAATGTAGTTTGCTTAGAGTAATTTGTTTCTTTCCAGTTTTGACATCCGGACTTGGTACTCGACCCCCGAACGCGATCTCGGTTTAATCCCTTAGGCTTCTACTCAGATTTTAGCGCTCCAATTAACTCGAATTTTCTTCGCAACATCTAAATAACTCGAAATCACTCCTACACAGCATAAAACACATAATAAGTACAAAGCATTACTAATTAAGGCTCAACATAAGTAAAGTGCAATGAATTAGAGTGCAATAAGCGACTAAAACACGGGTTTCTAGCCTACCATCAACACCCAATGCTTAAACCATTTCTCTCCTCTAGCAATTAAACTTCACTTCACATAAACACGATCTTTTTAAACAACTCTCCTAACTCATCACACAAAGCATACTAGAACACACTAAGCACAATGCCGTAACATCCTCGCCTCAAGAGTTGACTCAACAGCACCACACATTTTTCACAATCTGCTTACTTACTCTATAGAGGTCAATGACATTACCCTTCCTTCATGAATCAAGTGCCCTCACACAACAATAGAGAGTAGTTCAACACACAATAAAATTCAAGAACATATAGGAACTCAAGATAGAAAGAATTAACTCGCTCTTGACGAGCGCAAAACACACACTTAAATTATTCTCGCTAGTCAAAGATATTATAATATAATTATCATCTCCACAAGAATTGGATTTAAATAATATTCTCACAGTTCGTAGCTCGATTGCTATCCAGGAGGATCAACAATGGAGATTTATACAATTAAGAATTGAAACTAAATAGGAACCTAAACTATTGACTAATGACAATCTCAACAAAGATAAGCAAGGAAGTTATCAATGGGAGAAAATGTGGGTTGATAAGATAGGTGCAAGATAATTGTTCGGGATCTAAAAGAAACGAAAACACACACAAGAACAAGAAACGAAAAACAAACAGTTATTTTATTTACATCCCCACCCCACACTTTAAATTGTGTCAATTCCCCATGACACACAAATAAAAAGAAAGAGGTAAAGAAAACTCCCCTGGACTTTCTCCGCTTCCGAGAACTTGTGAACTCCACCCCTAACTCTAAATTCATTTTCCGTTTTCACTCTTCGGGATTCTTTATGGAGCTCATCAGGCCAAAGTTCTTTAAGGATATTTGAAAGACCCGCTCTTTTCTTTCTTTCTTGGCCTCATTTTGAGCTGTGGATTGTTCTTGTAGGATTATCCTCAACTTGTTTCTGCATTCATTCACAAGATCACTCCATGCATATTCCTGTAAATCCCCAAAAACAAAATCCACATGATCAAGGCTAGAATAAGAAAATGAAGAAGAAAGGTCATCTGAGTATTCTTCTTGTATGTCTAAGACCATTTGTTCCTCATTCTCTTCTATTAAAAATTATAAATGTGGATTGGAGGAAGGGGATTTGAACTCTTCTTTTATTGTTGCACAATCAACCAAAGCCTCATCTTCAATCATCTCAGTTGAGACAGAGTCCTCTTGCTGAGTAAAAAACTATCTCTATAGATGATATTCATCATTCCGGGTAGGCTCATTCTCACATGGTATCTCCTCCATGTATTCACCATCACAATGCAATGACCTTTCCGAAAATGTACTTATTAGTTGATCCAATTGCATTGTCAGGTTGTTAGAGGCTTCAACATCATATGTGAACATCTCTTCCTTTAACCTCTCATATACCTTATTAATGAACTTATATATAAGCTCTTCTAAACTAACATTCTCCTCTTGAGGTGGGTGTCTCACTTTGCTTGCATTCCAGTCATAATAAGGGTTTTCATCCTAACCAGAGTCAGAATTATACCCATATGAATCCTCATACCTGTACGGACTAGAGACAAAGTGAGAGTGTTCAAAAGATGAACCATATGAAGAATACCTACCTGCTTGACAATCAATCCATATATGATTTCCACTATATTTAAAACACGTAGCATACCACTAATAATATTCTGCTGCTAATTCTTCAACCGTTTTCTTAGGCTGGTTGTACTCCACCTTCACATCATTTAGAGTTCAATAACAAGAATATGTTCTTTAAGATTTCTTCAACAAAAAAAATCTTGAAGAAAAGTTAACCAAATAAACTAAAAATAAAAGAAAAAAAACTAAAAGCTAATTCCTGAATTAGTACTACAAACTACTTCAAACACTATTGATATCCAATCCCCGGCAATAGCGCCAAAATTTGACGAACGCAAAACACACACTTAAATTGTGCTCGCTAGTCAAAGATAGTCTAGTATAATATCGTGTCCAGAGGGATTGGATTTAAACAGTGTTCTCGTAGTTTCTAGCTTGATTGTCATCCAGGAGGATCACATTGGAGATTTCTATGATTTCTAACTACAATTAACTAAGAACCTAAAGCTATTGACTGATGACAATCGCAACAAAGGTAAGCAAGGAAGTTATCAATGGGAGAAAATAGGGGTTGATAGGATAGGTGCAAGATAATTATTCGGGATCTAGCTCTAGATAATTCACTTCTAATGTTCAAGTGAGTCTCTTGAATTCACTTAATTATTAGTTCAAACGTTCAGCAAAAACACCTCTCTTGATTAAGTCTTAACCTCACGAGATGATCCAATTTAAGCCTTGTGAAGATATGCAAGAATGCGTAGTGGATCGGTCTTTAGAAAAACCTCTTTCGATTATTCTCCTAACTAGATTTAATCAACGATTCAAATAGCCTCTTTAGATTACTTAAAAGAATCTATGAAATCAACCAACAATATAATACAAAGATATCACATGTTATGCCTCTTTCGATTACAAGAACAAGAGAATATAGATGCAATAATTAATTCTTCCAAAAATGATTCAAATACATAAAAATAGAGTTATAATCTACAAACAATCATCAATACACCAAATCTATCAAAACCCCAAAAGGATCTACTCTATAGACATAGAGAAGTTCTTCACAAATGTAATTAAAGTATAGGAAAACACATTCAATCCAAACCCCGACCTTGGAATTTTCAGAGACTTTTTCTCCTCTGATTCTAAGCCTGCAGTGGTTAGAGGTGTGACCAGTTTTGCCACAATGAGTGCATGCAGAGCGATTTCTAGTTCTAGTTGGTAAATTATGGGGAGCAAACTGATATGATCTAACTGAGCTCTGACTGGTGGATTTTGGCAATCCATTTACTTGAAGTTGAAGTTCATTAACTTCATCTTGAAGCATATCTCTCTCAATTTCACAAGCTTCTAATTTTAGAGCCTAGTCTTTCTTTTCTCTTTGGATTTTTCGAAATTTATTCAGAACTTTCTCAATATCTGCAAGAGCAATAGCAATAAATGCTTGGAGTTCATGATAGTTAGGACATGTAGGAAGACATATCTCGCTTGTTCCTTCATCTGCCATGAGACCAAGCTCACTCGAGTCTTCATCGCTATCTTCTTTGATGGCCATAAAAAATATGTTGGCAGTTTCTTCATGGTCAGATTCTTCTTCATCACTCCAAGCTCCAAAGGATTTCTTCTTTTGGAAATTCCTGCTTAGTTTCTTTTTCAGTTCAGGGCATTTGATTTGAATATGTCCGTGTTTTCCAAACTCGTAGCATCTTCCATCATTTTTTTCATTTTCATTATTCATCTTCCATTTTCTGAAATTTGATTTACCTCTTTTGTTATTTCTGTTTTTACTCATCATGCTTGTTACACCTTTAGAGAGCATAGCTATATTCTCATTTTGTTCTCCTTCTTCTTCTTCTTCTTCTTCTTCTTCTTCTTCTTCTTCTTCTTCTTCTTCTTCTTCTTCTTCTTCTTCTTCTTCTTCTTCTTCTTCTTTATTTTCTGATTCAGCTACAGTTACTTTGAACGCAACTGTCTTCTTTTTTTCTTGTTGGACTTGCCTGTCTAAATGTGTTTTATCAAACACAATTAGATCACCTCTGAGTTCATCATAAGATATTTTGTCAAGACCCTGACATTCCAAAGCAATAACTTTGGGTTGCCAAATTTTGTGGAGACTTCTAAGAATTTTTCTGACTTGTTCTCCACTTCTGATTGGTCTACCAAAGGATTTCAAGTCTCCATGGATTTTGCTGAACCTAGGGAATATTTCCTGCACTGATTCTCCATCCTTCATTTGAAACAATCTCGAACCAGGAGATTGATCCTTATCTCTTTCACTTTGTTAGTTCCTCCATATGTGATTTCTAAATTATCCCACATTTCTTTTGCAGTTTCACAACTAGATATCTTTTCATATTCTTCTCCGCTTATAGCATTTTACAACAAATTATTTGTCTTGACATTTAGTTGGATAACAGTTGCTTGTTCTTCAGTGTAATCATCTAAATCAAGAGGATCATATGATACTATGATTTCACCGTCTTTATCCTTTTTTGGAAAAATTGGTAGATTTCTAGTTTTGATCACACGCCAAACCTTAATGTCATATGACAGTATAGGTCTCCATGCGCACTTTCCAATGAGAGAAGTGCTGGCCATTGAGGTAAGGAGGTCGTACCTGAGAAGTTCCTTCTTGAAATAGTGCCCCAACGACTATGTTTGATGCCATGATCTTTTTCTCACTTGCTATTAAGAAATGTTTGTGAGTCCTGCTCTGATACCAACTGAAAATACAAGAGGGGGTGGGGGGTGAATTGTAGCCGATTTGTAAAACTTAGTTGACTATGTAGGAAATTAGTCGACTAGACTTTACACATGAATTAATCGTAGTAGAAATAAACTAAGCAAACAGAAATGTAAAGGAGGCGTAGTAGTTTTTATACTGCTTCAGTACTGGTATAGTACCTACGGCCAGTTCCCTTGGGTCACAAGATTTTTCTTAGATCTTCAGTAAGCGTTTACAACAGTGATGGTTTTAGTACGTTCGCCACCAACGATATACAACAACAATGTTTCTTTCTAGTTCTGACACAACTCTTGTTTTGTTTTCTAACTCTTCCTATCTTTTGCGACACTTGTAGACTCAAGAATACAGTGTTTGTACTAAAAACTAGAAAGATGTAGAAACAGATGTGAAGTTGCGTGTTCTTCGATACCCTTCTACTTCTTCCTTTATAGCTTGATGAGGCTTCTAATTTCTTGTCTTCTGGGATCGCATAGCAAAAATTATTAGAGGCCTTTCCTTGTGAGGCATAAATATCTAAGAGTAAGACCCAAGGGTAGCCTTATGAATCTAGCTTGAAAGGGTAACTAGATTCATCCTTAATCTTGATGAATTGGTTCCTCCATTTATTCCTGATTAGAGCTTCCGCAGATTGTTCTTGATTTGTTCTCTAGCCGTGACTAGCTATCTTTCCTTTCTTACGCGCTTGAGGAACTTTAGCAAGTCTGATTGATTGACTTTTCTTCTTTGTTCTTTGATTGATTGATTCTATTTCCATTTGATGCAAAGTTCAAAATATATAGTCGTTGAGTTCCTCTGATTTCCCATATGATCTTCTTTCCTTTCATCAATATCGTTGCTCTTTCAATCTGCACACAATGAGATGCCATTAGTCAAGGCTTCTTTAGATTATTGAACATTATTAAAATTTTAAACTTAACATATATTAGTGAGAAGAATAATATAGGTTAATTGAGGAGAATTGCAAGTTGTTTATATTGTATGTACCTTTTTAGTATTTTCTTTTATAATATGCTTGGAACTTATTTTCATTAAAAGATTTGTCCGCAAATAGAAATAAAAAATTTATAAAATATTTAGGACGAGTACTATTTATTATATGTATATACACAATTCCTTAAGAAATGGAGCTTTGGCGTAAGTGGTAAAGTTGTTTCCATGTGACCAGGAGGTCACAGATTCAAGTCGTGTAAACAGCCTCTTGCAGAAATGCAGGGTAAGCGTGCGTAAAATACACCCTTGTGGTCTGATCCTTCCCGGACCCCGTTGTTACACCCCATGTTTTCATACGTGAAAATATGCCATAAGTAAATTGATGGAAGCTCGAAAATGAGATACTACATCCCACGTTTTCGTGTGTTAAAGTTTCGTCGTAAGTTAATCAACGTAAGTTCGGGGATGAGATTTTATTGAGATTATAAGCATTATGCTATTTCAAACACATGATGAGTAAATTCGTGAAGGAGAGAAGGTAAGAAAATAAAAGAAAATAAGTTTCATTAAAGGTTGTCGATTTGGGATAAAATACGGGTCGAGCGATAATACCCGATATTTATTAACTAGTACCATACAAGGTACCATATGACTATGATAGTAAGGTGTATAAAGTATATTAAAAGTGAGTAGTATTTTATGTAATTTGAAAAATTCTTAATTATGTGGGTAATTGATTAATTATTGGACTAATGGGGGAATTAATGGATTGATTAAGAAATGGGGTGGATAATTGGATAAGTGAGGGGGCACTCACGTGGCAGTACCCCCTAAATCCCATTAATGACTCTTTAAGTTATTACATTATGTGGCAAAAGTAGAAATGTGGAAGTGAGCAAGTCTTAAGAAAGTAGGAACATATCCATTTACTGAAGAAAGGCTGCATAACCTTTAGCAAATTAAAGGATTCATATATCTAACATTTGAGGGAATAGAAAATAGCTCTCCATGAGACTATCTGAAGCTAACAAAAACGCAACCTGAAGCCAATGTAAAAGCAAATTGAAGCTAACACAGAAGGGTACGGATCTTTAATAGATTGAACAGAGATTTTACAATTTTAAGGGAGTACGGTGTAAACCTTCTCAAAAATATCACACGGATATTTCCCTACTCCATGTATGTTAAGGCTATCCCTTCTTTTATTTTGGCCATGATCCAAATAATACAAATAAAACGAGCAAAATACGCAACTATCATAAATGAGTATCATAGAAGTATTAGGGGTGCCTGTATTCTTGATTCACCATGTGAATTATTATTATATCTTCTGTTCATGGGTCTCAGAAAAATACATATTTGATAAAGTTTATCAGAAAGGGATATTGATTTTATGATATTCTGAGAAATCTTAGTAACGTATTTCTTATGCATTTAATGCATTTATACATGTACATTGACCCATGACCAGATGGAGTTATATATTTGTATATTATATGTATATGGGATATGGAAAAAGGTTACAGCGTTATATACACGCCACCACCTGATCAGCTGGTATACGTTGATGATTTGCCCACAGTGGCCGAAATGATATGATGGGATGCCCTCAGTGGTTTGATGATGTTATGAACACATATACCTATGCATGGTATGACATTTATACGCATATGCATGACATTATAAAAAATGAAATGATTCACAGAGCTATGCAGACGTACATGTCGAGTCTTTTACTCCATGTTTCTCTCATGGCTATTATTTACTGATTTTCATTCCTTACGTACTCGGTACATTATTTGTACTGACGTCCCTTTTGCCTGGGGACACTGCGTTTCATGCCCGCAGGTCTCGATAGACAAGTCGAGAGTCCTCCAAGTAGGCGATTAGCTCAGCGAAAAATATGGGTGCACTCCATTTGCTTCGGAGTTGCTTGTTTGGTCAGCATGATTTAGATGTGTATTGTTTTGTATGGCGGGGCTCTGTCCCGACCTTTATAACAATTATGTATTCTTAGAGGCTTGTAGATAGATGTCATGTACGTAAAAGATTGTATGGCCTTGTCGGCCTATGTTCAGTGTACGAGTGGTTATTTTGGTCTTAGAGGCCCATATGCCTTATGTATAAGTTGGTATTACATGTTGTATTTCACCTATCTCACAGCAGCCTCTCCGGCTCAGTTATCTATGATGGTATGATACGAAAAGATATGTTATGTTCGTACTCGGTTGAGTAAGGTATTGGGTGCCCATCGCGGCTCATCAGTTTGGGTCGTGACAAAAGTGGTATCAGAGCAGTTCTATCCTAGGGAGTCTACAAGCCGTGTTCTTGTTTATGGGTGTGTCGTGCACCACACTTATAAGCAGGAGGCTACAGGGCATTTAGGACTGTCACTCTTTCTTCTTACTCTAGATCGTGTGGTAAAATTCATTTGTAAGAACTCAATTTTCTAAACTCTATCTTATTCATAATACGACGATGCATACATCCAGAAAGACGGTTGGTAAAAGATTGCATGTGGCTATGGAAGAGTTGAGTTAGAGGAACTCGATTCTGGATTATGCTTATGATGAGTAAATGTGAGGTCTTTAGCAGATCACGTGTGTACTAAAAGGTGTAAGCTTCTTGATAAGAAGCCCTAAGTCATGAATATCTATCCACCCATGTGGTAAAAAGCAACGAAAGAATCAGAAGGTACAAGTTTCAACAAGTACAAGAAGCAAGGTGAAAAAGAGTACGAGGTACCCAGTTAGTAAGGACGAACATTATCTACAATTCGGGAAGAGAGATATAAGCATTTTGAGTTATTTTCAACAGCAATAGATGTATGTACAATCGGCCACACCCATCTCAGTCATGCCCTATGTGAGCTAACGGGTATGGTTTAAGAGAAAGACAAGATATCAGAATCCGGCTGGGGTTAAAGTAACCCAAAATGATGGATGTATTGTTTGAGTTAGTTGACATTTCCGAAGGATATTACAAAGGTGCTAATAAACCTCCTTGTGAGACACCCAGATGGTGTACTCTAGAATATTACAATTAGATGTGAATACTAGCATGAAAGGAAAAACAATTTAGAAGATAGGAACTGGAAGCCTGGAAGGGATAAATATTACCTTAGTATGTCTCCCGTCCCTAGTAGAGCGAGAACGTTACGCAACCCGACAAGCCAGTAGATGAAGCAAGGGGAGCTAAAAGCAAAAGAATATCTTGTTGAAGTTTCAAAAGAAAGTGATAGACAAAAATATTAGCAGGAAAATAAGAAGAGAGTTAATGAAGTATTATGAGTAAGGTGTGATACATGGATGACAACGGTAGATCAAAGAGATGACAGTATTACAGAGTCTATAGTCAAGTGAAGGAAAGGACGAGAGGTGACATGCCTTGGGAAAACAAAAGAGTATAGGTCATAAAGTCACATCCTCATTTTGAGAAATAAGTTCGTGACTCTAACATGATTACCATCAGGAAACGTTAGACCCCCAGAATAATAAAAATTAGTATGGGCTGGTGAACAAGATAAACTAAACATGAATTAGGGACTGAATGATTTGATAATGGTCGCCATCATGAGAATTTCATATTGCGTTTCAGCGATAATAGAATGAACAGCAAAAGAAGATTCATGAGAAATTCAGAGAATGGTCATTCAGGAAGACGCTTCCCTAAAGCAAGCAATGTGAGCAAAGTTAAGCTTAAGGGACTATATGTGCCAGTTATACTAAGTGTCACCCTCGTGAGTAAGGAATTTTGTTATCCTTAGTGCAGAAGGATTGCCGCAAGGCGGGTAAGAGTCATCGATGATGTGAAAAGATGCCAAAGAGGTAAAACATCTATACGTAGATCATCGTAGCACTAAATCTTAGTACTCCCCTAAAGGGGGGGAATATGGAGTAATGTGGCATTAAGTCAGAATTAAGTGGTTCTAGTAACTATGGAATAATAAAGGAAGAATGCGATAAGAATGAGAAAGGGATAAGATTGCACTTATTCAAATCCTACAGATATACTACGATTCCAGAACATTATGCAAATACGGCGTCAAGGAAAGGAAGTAAGGGTCCCTGTCCGAGATGTTATTGATAGATAAGGAGCCAGTGCGAGATGTAAGTTAAGACAAAGGAAATAACCCAAGATAGATTACGCGAAATATTGATCTGAGAATTGGCCAACGAGTAGTTAGTAGTTGATTCAGGAAGTGCCTAGTTATGGCTAGATAAGAGGATATATACAAATCAATAGATCGTGTAAGATAAACAGAGTGAACCCCAACATGGGGATTTCAGTCTCGCAGATATGACATCGTGACCTTGAGAAATATTCAGATAGGAGTTGGGTTAGTTAAAGATATCGTATGAATGTTATGGGAAGACAGTCAAAACTTCAGTTCATGAGTAACCGTACAAAGCACATACGTGTGGAAGTAAGTAACTAAGGAATTTTATAGGTGAGTACGAATATCAAGAATTCCATTGGGTATACGATATAATGAGCTCGCAGCTTTACTAGAGCCAGAAGATATCCCTAAGTACTACAACAAAAGATTTTCTAAGAAAATAAGGAAGAAGGCTCCAACCTAAGCTCAGTAACCTAAAGAGGGAATGGTCTTATACAACAGTCTCACAACGACATTGTATGTACTCCATAAGAAAGTGGCACCTACCGTGGCCAATAAACGGGAAGTAAAATCAGAAATGATATTCAAGATCATATGAGTGGTATGAAATTCCAACATGCGTGGGAACTAAGATAAGCTAAGTATGCACGCAACAAGGGGGCAGAAAGACCAGGAAAAAGTTATGTCCTACGTTTAAAGGAATCTGAGAAGGAATGAAAAGAATTATTCGATTAATGATCCAGAGTTAGTTGCGCTATGAACGTACTTAAGAGTTCAAAGTTTTACCCATGCAGCATATAATTTGACAATCATACAGCGGTAGAACATTCCGGTATAAGTTAAAAGAATGAATTGAGCCCAGGTCATAGACAAAAGATTGAATTGTTAGAAGATTGTATCACAGATATTCCATAGCATCCATGAGAGGCTAAAGTAATCACTAATTCCTTGAGCCACAGATCAAGAGATAGCTTAAGCCTACATAAAGGCTGATCAGAAGGAGGAGGAAACTAAAGAGTTACATCAACGAAGTAAATCAGGAATCTGATTATTGGACCCAAAAAATCATATACCTCATGATTGAGAACATTGCAGGATTACTCTTAGATATCAGAGGTATAATAGAGATAGTACAATAGCCATATTCTATAATGGTTTAAACCGTTTAGATGAGTATTAGTCTGTTTTCATTCTTAATTGAGCTATTCCAATATGTGTAGTTATCCTATTTA
>AWOL01S0044840.1:0-26509 GCA_000715115.1 Nicotiana otophora
AATTTCACCTGAAAAATATGAAGTTGGACGGATAGTCCCAACATCTGAAAGTATAAAGCCAGTAGAGGTATAAATGTGTTCTTGTGCGAAAAAAGAAAAAGGTAAAGTCGATAAACATAAAGATGACTTGTGTCACAAGAAAATTTATAAATATTCTGGCATTGATTATATAGAGACATGTTCTCTTGTGGTGGATGTCTCCATTTCAGGTTTTAATCCGGCAATACAAGAAAAACGTGATATGCGTATAATGGAAATCATTGAAAGATTTAAATTGTTCTGAAGCATATTAAGGTTTTCAAGAAATTTATTAAATAAAGCTTCAAAAATTCTTATACGGATTGAAACAATCAGGGCGCATGTGGTATAATCGCCTGAGTGAGTACCTATTGAAAGAAGGGTACAAGAATGATTCAATTTGTCCTTGTGTCTTTATAAAAAGATCTGGATCTAAATTTATTATAATCACCGTGTATGTTGATGATTTAAGTATCATTGGAACTCCTAGGGAGCTTCCTAAAGCAGTAGACTAATTAAAGAAAGAATTTGAAATGAAAGATCTTGGAAAGACAAAATTTTGTCTTGGTCTACAAATTGAGTATATGAAAGATNGTTTGTCCTTGTGTCTTTATAAAAAGATCTGGATCTAAATTTGTTATAATCACCGTGTATGTAGATGATTTAAATATCATTGGAACTCCTAAGGAGCTTCCTAAAGCAGTAGACTAATTAAAGAAAGAATTTGAAATGAAAGATCTTGGAAAGATAAAATTTTGTCTTGGTCTACAAATTGAGTATATGAAAGATGGAATTTTTGTCCATCAACCAGCATACACTAAAATAATTTTAAAGCGATTATATATGGATAAAGCACATCCTTTCCGACCTCATGAAAATAATGTAAGAGCTTCTTGGTCCCGAAGTATCATATCTTAGTGCAATTGGTGCACTAATGTATCTTTCTAACATTACAAGGTCTGACATAACTTTTTCAGTTAATGTCTTAACAAGATATAGCTATGCTCCTACAAGGAGACATTGGAATGGAATCAAACACATATTGCGGTATCTAAAAGGGACTACCGATATGGGATTATTTTATGGCAATGATTGCAGTCCCGATCTTGTTGGTTATGCCGATGCTGGGTATTTATATGACCCACACAAGGCTCGATCTCAAACAGGCTATGTGTTTACATATGGAGACACTGTCATATCTTGGCGATCGACTAAGCAATCAATCGTGGCTACTTCATTTAATCATGCTGAGATAATTGCTATTTATGAAGCAAGTCGAGAATGTGTATGGTTGAGGTCTATAATACATCTTATTCGAGACAAATGTGGTTTGAAGTGTGACAAACTACCCACAATTTTGTATGAAGACAATGCAGTATGCATAGCCCAATTGAAGGGAGGATTCATAAAGGAGATAGGACAAAGCAAATTTCACCAAAGTTATTTTTCACACATGATCTTCAAAAGAATGGTGATATCAATGTGCAACAGATCCGTTCAAGTGATAATATGGCTGATCTGTTCACCAAATCTCTACCGACGTCAACCTTCAAGAAACTAGTGTACAAGATTGGGTTGCGAAGGCTCAAGGATGTGAATTGATGCTCTCATCAGGGGGAGTTAATATGCGTTGTACTCTTTTTCCCTTACAAGGTTTTGTCCCACTGGTTTTCCTTGCAAGGTTTTTAACGAGGCAACCAAAAGGCGTATTTCTAAACATGTGTACTCTTTTTCCTTCACTAAAATTTTTTTCCCACAGGGCTTTTTTTTCTAATAAAGTTTTAACGAGGTACATTATCTATGGACATCCAAGGGGGAGTGTTATAAGAAAAATCAAATTATGGTGGATGTCTACTCTTCCTCCATGATCTTCTCAAATGCTCAATGACATATTTCTATGCTTAATGACATATTCAATGACATATTTTTCTTCACTTTTTATGCCTATTTAAATGCCTTGTAATAGATAAGAAAATACACACAATTGAAGAAGAAATACTCTTTCTTCTCTCTATCTCTATTTTTTGTTCATGATTTACTAAATTGCTTTTATTTCATAACTTGTTCTTGTTCATGTTTTACTAAGTTGCTTTTATTTCATAACTTGTTCTTGTTCATGTTTTACTAAGTTGCTTTTATTTCATAACAGATTCATTATTAACTTCTTTTTAAAATACTTTCTTGGGCTAATAATGATACTACTTTGTTTGGCACTTTCTCACCTAATGCTACCAACCACTTTGTTTTTCGTTAAATACCAACCACTTGAATTGGGTGAAAAAGTTCCTGTTTTTTTTCCCTCTGTTTTCTACCGTTTGATTTTGGTTTTTTATTCGATATCCTATACTCATACCTCAACTAATCTGAATTTGTATTGTATAAGGCTTAGGAGAAGCGTTCCCTGCCAAAAACAATAGTTATTTTCAAAACTTAAGTATGAGTTCTCTAATTGAGGGTGAAGAGATCCGGAGAATCTTATCCATTTCGTTACAACCTTTGTCATTGTTTCCACCGTCTTTCATTCACATGCACTTGTTGATTTGGGTGTCGCTTCATTCAGCATTACTGGACTTAACTCTAAATTTTATTTTTTTTAATTGACTCTTTTATAGATTAACTAAATTTATGTATGTAGATTGAAATTGAATTAATTTAAGCTAATAAATTTGCATATTACTTTTCGTTTTCAAAATACATATTTGTATACAATCCCCTAGCTTATGTAGCTTCTTTTAACTCGCTTTACTATAATAATATATTTATAGCTTGTTTATTATTATCGCGCTTGTTAATTTGGGAACTTGATGTTGGATTCAAGGTGTAACGACCCGACTGGTCGTTTTGAATAATTGTGTCTGGTTTGGCAGTTTGAGGTCATGAATAGCTTCACAGAGTGTATTATGACTTGCGTGCATGGTCAGCCTTGGTTTTTGAGTAATCCAAAATTATTTTTGAAGGAGAACTCCCACTTGAAAAGCTTGAAGTTGAAAGAGTTGACCAAGTTTGACTTTTGAGTATTTGACCTCGGATCGGAGTTTTGATGGTTTCGGTAGGTCCGGATGGTGATTTTGGACTTGGGCGTATGCCCGGATGTGTATTTGGATGTTTTAAGAAGGTTTCAACACCATTTGGCGGAAGTTGGCAATTTAAAGGTTTGAAATTTCCTAAATTTGATCATAGTTTGACTTTGAGGCTATCGGGTTCAGATTTTGGTTTCGGGACTTGAAATATGTCTGTTTCATCATATGGAACTTACCTGCAAAATTCGGTGTCATTTGGAGTTGATTTGATATGGTTCGGACGCTTGGTTGCTATTCTAGAAGTTCTTGAAGTTCATTGTGATTTTCATGTATTTTGGCGTCCGATTCGTGCTTCTAGAGATTATTTTGGTATTTCGATCATGCGAGCAAGTTCGTGTTATGTTTTTGAACTGGTGTGGGTGTTTGGTTTGGAGCTTCGGGGGCTCGGGTGAGTTTCAGATTGGTTTTGAATTGATTTTGTTAAATTGTTGAGTGTTGGTACTGGTTCATTGCATTTGCAATATTTTTGTCGCAAATCTGACTACCGCATTTGCGAGGTAGTACTCGCATTTGCGAACCTGGGCTACTGGGGAAGGGACTCGCATTTGCGAAGAAATGATCGCTTTTGCGAAGCCTGTACAGTTCGCATTTGCGATGAAGGCCTGGTAACGTCCTGACCGGTCGTTTTGAGACAATTAGCCCTGAACACCTATTTTTGCTCCCTCTATTTCATTTATGTGGTTTCCTGACTTGCCGGAAGGTTTGATATTTGGTCTCGGAGTGAAATGGGATACATAGTCCCTAAAATAGATGTTTAAGTCGTAGGAACTTGTAAAGCCCCGTAAATTCGCATATTTGACTCTGGTTATTTTTGTAATTAAGTTTAAGAGGGTAATAGAGTCAATCTCGGAGTTCATGCCGACCCACTAGGGGATGGTGGTGATTAGATCATGGTAATGTATGTATAGTTCATGTTGAGGTGGTTGGGAGTGTCAAAATATCAAAAGGAAGTAAAAACATTAGGCTTGAAAAGTTGGTTGAAATTGGCAAAAACAACGCATTTAGGCCCTAACGCGCGCTCAGCGCACGAAAGGAAAACAGGGTTGCAAGGAACAAACCAGCACATTTAGTCTATAACGCGCGCTCAGCGTGCACTAGGAAATTTTGCCTGAGCAGTGATAGCTCACGTTACGCGCGCGCCGCACGCCCGCCGCGGAGTTCCCTGCAATATAAAAGTACATGAGCGGGCAGAGAGTGGCTAAGTCATTTCTTTGAGCTAGGGCTTGCCATATCAAGGGAACTTCTTCATATACTTCCCTCCCATGAACCAAGGTAATATTTCTAGAGTATTTTGAGTTGATTGCTACTCCTAAACACTTATATTAACAAGTATTAATCTTGAAGATCCATAGATTTCCATTCAAATCTTCAAATTGGTCAAGAACACTACAAGTTGGGATTCTCAAGAGTTTTACTATAAGAGGTATCTCTACCATCTCTAACTAATCTATGGTGATTAATTATGTATGAAATATGTATTATGACTTATGGGATGGTCATTGGAAGCCATAAGTGCCTAACCTAGGTCGTGTTGGTATAGTAGAGATTGTAAAATGCAATAATTGATAAGATTTATGGGTTGGGAGTGAGTTGTTGGGAATGCATGTGCTAATGGAAGTTGTGGATGTCCTTGAGACAATTGTAAGATGAATCATTTGTGTGGAAGGTGGTTGTTAGGTGAAGAAATTTCATTGACAGAGGTTGTGGAAAAATAAGCACATTAGATGTTTGATAAAAAGTTTAAATGACTTAAAGTATAGAAATCTTACTAATATTGGTGCAATTGTGTTTCATTGTTGTAGATTGATGTTGTTTAGTGTGGTGGACCATCGTAGTATTATTAAGGGGCAAATTTCAGGTATGTTAGCTAAACTTTTCTCTTAAAAACTGAACCCCACGATATCCTTCTAAGTCCCGTGTTGCTCATTATAAAATTGATTATTTCGAATAAGCCTTGTGTCCAAAAGATATTTGCTCAATATGTATTCCAAATATTCTTGATATGTTATGTGCTATTTGAAAATGAGCTCAAAGCATGAGTTGCATATCTGAATGTTATTAACTTCAAGTCGTGATCCTAATGAAAGCTATTATGCCAAATTATGTAATAAATCTCAATGTGCCTAACATTCTTATTTGCTCACATATGGACTTAAGGTCTTGAATAGAAATGCTTTCCTGTGGATGATTCGTGATGATGTTTGAAATTGAAAGAAGCGAGTATGAGATGTAGAAATGTGGCCATCGTGCCAAGAATGAGAATTATATTTGTGCCCAATAATGCCAATGAAATGAAAGAAGGTGTAAAAGATTATGAGATGAATTTTTGACTCCTTTATATAATAATGTAATTAATGCCCTATGATCACCCATGGCTAGTACAAGTAAGTGATAGTATAAACATGAACTGTGGTCGCTAACCAAAATGAGAATCATGAGGCATTGTATGTTCCAATGGTTTCAAATATAGTTGTATGCTTCTGAAATAACGAATGTAAATGACTTCGATGTTAAGTCACTGAGACTTATGAACTTAGCTAGCGTAACGACCCGACTTGTCGTCTCAAGAATTAACGCCTCGTTCAACTACTTAAGGTCTTGAACGACTTCGTAATAAGTATTATGACCCGCGGGTGTGGTCGAGTTTTATTTTTCGGAAGATTCGGAATTATTAAAATAAACAACCCTTAATTAGAAGCTTAAATGGAAAGAGTTGACCGGAGAGTTGACTTTTGAGCAAACGACTCTGGAATGGAATTTTAATGATGTCAATATCTCCATATAGTGATTTTGGACTTAGGAGCGTGTCCGAAAAATTATTTGGAGGTCCGTAGTGGAATTAGGCTTGAAATGCCAAAAGTTGAATTTTTGGGAAGTTTGACCGAGGGGTTGACTTTTTGATATCGAGGTCGAAATCTGATTTTGAAAATTGAAATAGGTCTGTTATGCCAATTATGACTTGTGCGCAAAATTTGAAGTCATTCCGAATTGATTTGATGTATTTCGGCACAAGATATGTTCAAAGTTCATAGATTTTGATTTGAGGTGCGATTCGTCGTTTTGATGTTGTTTGATGCGGTTTGAAGCCTCGACTAAGTTTGCATTGTATTTTGGGATATGTTGCTATAATTGGTTAAGGTCCCGAGGGCCTCGGGTGGATTTCGGAAGTGTTAACGGGATGAATTCGGACAAAAAGGAGCTGCTGGAACTTTTGTGCTGTAGAAGCTGTTTTTGGACAGCAACTGGTATAATCGTAGAGCTAACTTTGGAAGCTTATATCTCCAAATGTATAAGGAATATAAAATTTTCAAAACATGAAAGTTGTAGCTCTTTGATTTTAGTTTCCAGAAAGTTCAACCATTCATTATTTGGATATTTGTACATAAAGTTATGATAGATTGAATGAAGGTTGGTAGAGCAGTTTCGCCAGAAATTTTGTCAGAAATTTCGCCAGAAATTTCTGATGCGTGGAGCCGACTTTGGAAGCTTATATCTCGCAATTCATAAGAAATCAGAAAATTATCAAAACATAAAAGTTGTAGTATTTTGATTCTAGTTTCCAGAAAGTTAAACCATTCATCATTTGGACATTTGTACATAACGTTATGATCGATTGAAAGAAGGCTGGTGCAAGCAAGTTCTGGTGTGAACTTTTAGTGACGGAAAATGGACTTTTAGTGACAGATGGGCAGAAACTTAAGGACCAAAAATGGTCATTTCCTTCATTTCGTTTTGAATTTTTGGATCACGGTTCTTGGGCGAATTTTGGGCGATTTTCACGAGAAAACATTGGGTTAAGTGTTCCTTATCCTATATTGGTTATATTTCATGATTTCATACTCATTTACATCATGAATCCGTGAATTTATGGAAGAAAAATCAAGATTTTTGCAAAATCTTCCAAAAACGAAAATGTGAGATTTGGAGGTCGAGTTGTTATCGGAATTTGATAAAATTGGTATGGGTGGACTCGTAATTGAATGAATTATCGGATTTTGTGAGTTTCGTCGGATTCCGAGATGTGGGCCCCACGGATAATTTTTGAGTTAAATTTTGGATTTTGTTGGAAAATTAGTATTTTCATATGGAATTAATTCCTATAATTAGTATTGACTAAATTGAATTAATTTGAATAGATTTGAGCTGTCCGGAGGATTTATTCAAGCAAGACGGCTATTTTGGAATATCGGCATAACTTCAAAAAGGTAAGTGTCTTACTTAACCTCGAGTGAGGGAATTACCCCTTAGGCATCGAGTCTTATATGCCATTTGTAAAATGTGAAAAGCCGTGTACGCGAGGTGACGAGTATGTACTTGGGCTTATATGTGCAAAATTCATTGAGTTAAAGTCTTGGACAAATTGTGTAGTAATTTGGATAATTGTTAGTATTTGTTAAATCATCTATTTGCCATACCTAAATCCTTGTTGTTGAATTTGTTTTTATATGACAATTTGATGTGATTGTTTCTTGAAATTTTATGTAATTTCGTGAGTATTGTTGGTTTGATATTTCTTGGAATTTAATTTCAATATGAATTTTTTCTATGCAAATAAATAATTAAGCAAGTTTAAAAAGAAGTGTTAATATAATTATCTAAGTTTGGATTAACAAAGGCTTTGCTTTTCGCTAAGTAATTTCTATCTCTGTTGATTATTTTTGTGATGATATGCACATTGTGTGGAGCCGTCGGCTATTTGTTGTGAAATTAATTGATTTGGTTCTATCTTTGAAATTTGGTTGTGGCCATTGGGCAAATTGTGATATGAATTGATTTTGTTATGCTGCCGTGATAATTTCTCGTGTAAATTGTTCTGTTGTATGAGTTGTTATTTGGGGATATAAGAGTAGCATTCCACTGTTGTTATTATGTGGGTATAAGGGTGGCATTTCACTGTTGTTGAGTTGGTTGCAATATTGTCTGGGCGGAGCGATAAGGATGGCTATAGGAGAGATAAGGGTGGCACTAGGAGCGATAAGGGTGGCTATTGATATTGTCTGGGCGGAGTGATAAGGGTGACTATAAGAGTGATAAGGGTGTCAATAGGAGCGATAAGGGTGGCTACTGTCAGGGACGATATGTGATGATATGGGATTGTGGTGTTGAAGATTTTCAGGTGATGTTGTGATTTTCTTGTGTCTATTTTTATACCTTGTGCAATTTATCTTGTTGTTGGTAAATTGATAACAATCCGATTTATGTTGAAATTGAGAGCTTGTGGCTATTGCCAGACGGATTATAAAATAAAATGTGGGCACGAGGTGTCGTGAGTAAAAAATGAGGATATTTGGCACGTGAATTGTCCGTGTAGTTGTGATATGAAATATGTGTACGAGGTGTTGTGATGAAATGATAATGATGTTTGGCACGTGCATTATCCGTGCAGTTGTGATATGAAATGTGGGCACGAGATACCGGGGAAATATGGTGATTTAATTATGGGCACGAGGTGCCGTGGAAATATGAAAATGGGCTGAGACCCGTGTTTACGAAAAATATGAAAATGGACTGAGACCGGTATTTTTATGATTATGAAATGAGGTGTCACATGGTGACTTTTTAATTGAAAGAATTGTATTTGAAAGATACTTATTTGAGGAAATTATATTTGAAAAGATTTATTGAAAGAATTATATTTGAAAAGTAATTATTTGAGAAAACTACATTTGAAAGAAAGATATTTGGAAGAATTATATGTGAAGAATATTTATTTGAAAAACTTGAATTAATTGGGCGTACATATATTTATTAATTGTTGAGTGATATTTATGGTATTCTTGTTGTCTTGCTACGCATACCACTGGTTGTTTTATCATGCCCTTATTGCTATCTTTTTCCTAGTATTTTGTATATTATATTGCACAAGTTATTAGACTAGTGAGTGTCTTGATTGTACCTCGTCTCTACTCCATATGGGGTTAGTCTTGATACTTACTAGGTACCGATCGTGGTGTACTCATACTACACTTTTGCACATTTTTGTGCAGAGCCAGGTATTGGAGATATGAGACTTGAGTATAGTTAAAGCGGGATCGTAAGGATTCAAGGTAGAGGTGCTTGGCCGTCGCAGTCCCTTGGAGTTTTTTCATTTTATTGTACTGTTAATTTGTAATCAAACAGTATTATATATTCGGTTCTCGTGATCATTCCATGTATTCAGTTAGAGTTTGTGACTCAGTACTACCAGTCTTGGGAGGTTGTATATTGTAATTATTTTCGCTGTTAGTTTAAAAAGAATGGCTTCAAAAAGTAATTGAAATCGGCTTACCTAGTCTTAGAGACTAGGTGTCATCACGACGCCTGTGGTGGGATTTTGGGCCGTGACAGCTAGTGACCTTAAGATGACAAGAAGGTATTTAATGAGGTGGAAAAGAGACGTCCTATGTTAAATGATGATGAACCTTAAGAAAAGGAATTGGGTCCATGCACCATTGAAATCTACTTAGTGATTTTCCATGCATGTGTTAATGTAATAAGTTGTGTTTCTCCATGACGAGCATGAATATGAAGTATTCCAATGATCTAGGAACTTACGACCTCCACGGTAATGTTAATCATGTCGCTTGACTGTAAATAGGGCCGTGTGCATGATGGTATAATATGTGAATCCTATGGACGGTCTATGAAACACATAGGCGTATAATATCAATGAATCCCTATGGACGGTCTATGAAATGCATAGGTGTATAATTTAAATGAATCCCTATGGACGATCTATGAAACTCATAGGTGTATAATATGAATGAATCCCTATGCACGATCTATGAAACGCATAGGTGTGTAATATGAATGAAACCTTATGGATAGTCTATGAAACGCATAGGTGTATAATATAATATGTGAACCCTATGGACGGTCTGGTGAGACGCATAGGCAAAACGAACAATAGGTGCCACTTCCATTACCCTTGTTTGTACATGTTTGTACTTTCACATCAATATTTTGTATTCCACGCATAGTTCACAGGGCACACTTGATCCTAAAAGAAGTTCAGAATGATGTGAGTATAATAAGACTTGACGTGTGATGCTATGGGTCATTTCGTAGTTTCTTGACGTATTTTATTTTACTCTTATTTGAGTTATCGTATTTCCATATGTTGATCTATCTGCCTTACATACGAGTACTATTCCACATGTACTCACGTCCATTTTGCCGGGGGGCACTGCATCTTTTAATGGATGCAAGTGGTTTCAAAGCAGGAGGCATCGATCAATGATAGCAGTACATCCTCCTCTCAACTGACTTGGTGAGCCCCACTTCATGTCGGGGTCATATATATTTTGTTTCTCATGTATTATATTTTGAGGTATAGCCGGGACCTTGTTGCCGGCACTATCCTAGTACTCTCTTGTACCCGTTAGAGGCTCCATAGACATGGTGTGGTTTGTACATTGGTATTGGGAAGGTCAAACTAAAGATGTTGTAATTGTATCACATGTTCCACTTCTAAACTATGGATATGTAATCTAATATTTTGGGGATTTATAAATGATGTATCTAATAGTAATGGATTGGTGTTGTATACATGATCTCCTTGTTGTCTAATAAATGAAATAGATATCATCTTTATTCATGAGTTAGATCGCGTAGAAAGTATTATACAGGCTTGCTCGGTCGGGTTATCTCGGTTGAGAGCCGGTCGTGCTCCTTGAGGTCGGGGCGTGATAGAACTAACTGTAGTTTGAATTGTGGAAGATGACTTCGGAAGAGTTTTGACGATTTTAATAGCTTTGTAGGGTGATTTTAGTCTTAGGAGCGTGTCCGGATGTTGATTTGGAGGTCCGTAGGTCATTTCGACGTTAATTGGCGAAGGTTGGAAACATTGGATGATTTTTGGAAAGTTTAACTGGGAGTGGGCTTTTTGATATTGGGGTCGGATTTCAATTCCGTAAGTTGGAGTAGGTCCGTAATATCAATTATGACTTGTGTGTAAAATTTGAGGTCAATTGGACTTGATTTGATAGGTTTTGGCATCGATTGTAGAAGTTAGAAGTTCTAAAGTTCATTAGGCTTGAATCGATGCACAATTCGCGTTTTGAGCATTGTTTGATTTTATTTGAGGGCTCGACTAAGTTTGTATGATATTTTAGGACTGGTTCGTATATTGGTTTAGGTCCCGGTAGCCTCGGGTGGATTCTGGATGGTTAACGGATCAAATTTGGACTTGAAGCATTTGTTGGGATTCTGCCTTCACGTGCATTCGCACCTGCGGAATGTTTCTCGCAAGTTCAAGCTCGCAGAAGCGGGGCTGAAGAGGGTGGCTAGTGGTCACAGGTGCGACGAGGAGGTCGCAGAAGCGGAAGTGAGCTTGAGGAGGTCGGTCAGCATAAGCGGACGAGTTTGCGCATATGCACCCCCGCTGAAGCGGGATTTGCGACCGCAAAAGCGGTTGGTCAGCGTCAGTGATTTTCCGTAGATGCTGATGGCTAACTGCAAAAGAGGCACCGGAGAAGCGGCTAAATGAATCGTAGAAGCGGTTTAACTGGGCAGAAAAGGGAATTTCCGAAGGTTTGGTATCACTTTGATTTTTGGACCTAGAGAAATCGGTTTGTGGCGAGTTTTCGAGAGATTTGCAAGGGAATCATTGGGGTAAGAAATTCTCACTCGGGTTTGGCTATATTACACGAATCTATTGTTGTTTTCATCATTTAACTAGTGTTCTTAGTTGGAAATTTGAGAAAAATTTGGGAAAACTTCTTAGGCTAAAATTTAGGGATTTGCAAGGCGATTTGAGGTCGGATTTGAGTAATTCTTATATGGTTGGACTCAATATCGAATGGGTGTTCGGATTTTGTGATTTTGGTCGGGTTCCGAGACATGGGCCCGAGTCAACTTTTTGGAGCGATTTTTAAATTCTTTGCTAAAGTCGTAGATTTATTATTTAAATTAGTTTCTTATAGTTATATTTATAGTAAGTAATTGTTTTGTATAGATTCGAGTCGATCGGAGTTGGAAAGTCGAGGGAAAGGCATTCTTATTGATTGATTGAACGATTTGAGGTAAGTGACTTGTCTAACCTTGTGTGGGGAAAACTCCCCTTAGGTTTGGTACTGTTATAGTATTTATAATACGTGAAGGCCGTGTACGCGAGGTGACAAGTGCTTACTCGGGTTAAATGTTAAAAATTCGGTTCTTGCTAACTAGTTTCCTTTTAAATTCCTTAAATGAGTTACTTTAGCATGTGTAGTCATCATGTTTAGCCTAATGTCGCATGCCTACGTGTCTTATCTCTTACTTTCAATTTGTGTAACATGCTTAGTTGGATTTCCTGCTTCCTTGATCTTGTGTTCAGTCTTTAACTATAGGATTCATTGTTGTAATTTCTGTCATGACCGAAAATCCACGTGACCGGCACCCGCCACACTGCCCGACCCGAGCGAACCAAACCATGTGATGCACCCAAATCATATGCATAAAAACCAATTTAAATGCGGAAGCTCCTTGAAAATCATATACATTTTCAAGTTAACTGATAAAAATTTTCCAATTCAAAATCACACATGATGTCTTTCATGTTAATAACAATGAGACTAAGTAAAATAAATATACTTTCATGTATGTCGTCTATAACCCTGTTATTACAACCTTTCACAACTATCTATGGAGCCTCTAAACCAAAGAATAAAACCAACGGTTGGAGTAGTTCCAACAAAATAAAATAAGGAAGAACATGATAGCTACCACAGAATAAAAGTGGTGCTTCATAATACCTCTGAAAGAGAGTCATCCTGGCCTGACCACATGCCACGTATCATACATCTTCCTGCAACATGTAAAGTAAGCACGGCCCTGGAGGGGGCCCCCTAAGGGCTGAGTGCACCACAACGGTACTCAATAAGTGTCATAGACTCTCTCTAACTTAAGTTCTTAGGATAAACTTTATAAAAACAATACACCAATATTTGATATAAAACGATAAGAAATTTTATCAATCTATGACCCTTGTTATTTTAAATAACAACCAAGTGAGATATAACCCACAATAAAAAAATTTAAAATATTTACATCAATCCAAGATTTTGGATAAAATCGTACAAAATCATTCCATTTGCTTTAAGTCATCGAAATCACTTTCGGATCCTTAGGCATAAACATAGGAAATCATCCTTACCTTTCACTGGGAGTACTATACCATCGCCAACACAAGAAGGTCAACTGGGTTATGTACCTAGCGGCAAGTATCATATACGCTACTTTCTCAGGTCGTCTCATCGTAGTGCCGTACGAATCGACTCAGCCATGCTAATAATAGCACAAAATAGTACCCTCTCGAGGGAGAAAACTCTATCATAGTCTATACCACAAAGTGGCCATCTACGCCTACACTGTCATGTGCAGTTTCATGACAACGAACACGATATATTCGAAGTCAATCTCGGTGAACACAAGTAACTCCCAAAGCATCTGATGCTTCAAAAATAGATACATAGCATAGTAGCTTCAAATGATCTATTTTTATCAATTCATAGAATTTATAGAAAATCTAAATCATATGAACAAAAATTAAATAAACAACCTTTTACATGCTACAACCTTTAGCAATTTAACATCAATCTTTAAAAGATACCACAAGTGCTATTCTGTTCGTAAATTTCCAAAAGAAGTACTTTCCATGAAAACTTAGCTTTAGCACTCAAATATGTATACTCTTGTCAATACGTAAGTTTTGATAAAAACTTATAACATTTACCTTGAGTGTCATTCTGCCAACAAGGATTAAAATAAAATTTTATAAAACAGCATGACACTACATATGCGACATAATGTTCTGTTACATGGAGACATCCGTACTTGTTTGTCCTCACAAGCACGAAAGCACATTTGCAAACAAGTTAAATATTATCTCAAAATATGCTTTTAGAGAAAGTCCCTCAAGAAGAGTAAGTTTTAATCAACTTAGCTCTCTTTCGCTTTATTTACATTCACAATCTTTCAATCCTCCTCCATCATTCCAATGTTGATTAAAATGCTCAACATCATTAACAAGTCGATATCTACAATTAGATATCCTAATTACATAAAAATATAACCTAAGATATTGATCAACCTCCATATATGGCTCACAAGTTGGCTAAAGCCTCCAACAACTCAAATTGCTAAATAGTTTTACATGCTAGACCATTCAACTTTATTCTTATATTTTAATACCCATTCGAAGTCATTAATGATACTACATTAATTGTCCATTACCACCAAGTTACTATTAATCGTCTTCCATAATCAACACTTGCAAAATATACAATTCGGGTGATTACTTAGTTGATCACTTCTATATTTTGCTAACAAATAATTGCATAGGTTCATTGTATTCATAAATTGCATCGTCAAGATAACCATTCATCTTTACTCTTATTTTCTCAAAAGTACTATTCATGCCATGAACTAGAGTTTTATAATCCAATCTTTCAACCATTAAAACTTGTAACAAATGATTCAAATATTCCTAACTACCTATAATAAATGAGTTTGAAGCATTGGAATTATCTCTAGTAGATCAATCTTGAAAAATCACAACTTTGGTAATTTTTGTGTTCTTGAGGATTTGATGAAGAAATCTAGTATTTTGATGTAAGAATGATGTTAGAACTCTTGTATATTGAGTAATAATCAACCCAAAACATCATTAACAACTTACCTTGGTTGATTGGACTTGACTTAGACTTAGGGCTCTCCTTAGACCTTACATCACTTATAATATGCCTCGTACACTTATTATCATATCCAATTGATATCCATCAAATTAATAGTCCTCGTCTGCACACAAAATAACATAATTAGCGCACATCAACTTTCTTAATAGCTCTTAAGTACTTCGAATTTCTTTTCGGGGTTCTACATTCTCCCCCACTTAAGGACATTCGTCTTCGAATGTTTTACAAGTCACTTCTAAGAATAGAGTTACCATCCTTTACCTTTAATCATTATGCATAGGCACTTCTAACTACATGGGTCTTATATTTCTTTTCCAAAATCTCAACTTACTTATGGCTCTCAAAATTTGGCTATCTTTACAAATTCTTAAAAATTTCGGCAGAGCTTCCCCTATAACTATGACTATCCAAAACCTTTAACCTGTCCAGAACAAGCCCCCACACGAGCACCAATAACAATATCGCTCAACAACCAACAATACACAATATAATGTACCATCTTGACCTCACTCGGCCGTACATATACCATAAGTGCATCAAATGTATATCTTTAAAACTTTTAACTTGTAACATATATGAATACCATTCAATATCAATAATTGCTACTATACATAGCTCCCATATCACTATTATGCATGCCTGCATTTTCTTTTGCCATGTGTATGTCAAGTTGTACCTGAAAAGTATTTTCAAGTAAATTAAAATTTCTCTATGATTAGAACATTTACAAATTTTATAATGTAGAATAGCACATATCCATGCTGCCTAAATTCACAGCTTCCTCGAAGCTATGGCTCATGCTTGGTTAGAGCAAAATTATATTGCCCACTTGGTACTTGTAAACTTATCCATTCCGATTCATAGTCTCGAAATTTTCTTAAAATTTTCTTATAGCCAATACTTTCAAATTAGTTTGTTGCCCTTTTTGAGTCTTGTTTCCACGAAAAGTTTTCCCACTTGAGACTTTTAATATTCACTAATCATCAAAACTATTTTGGAATGTTCTTTTATTCCTTCCAAATATTAATAAGATATTTGTCTCAGATTTATCCATCATATGATAATTTCATACCCCCACTTTTGCTCATACCTTTAGAGCTCATGTTAGATCCATAACATGATAACTATTGTTACCAACAAGTTTGCTCTAAGCATAATTCAACTCACTTCGTCTCAGTTCATAACACTAGTTTGCCACCTACTCGTGGATATCCATGTTCTAGATTTTATTTCTTAACTTTTACCAATTTCTTGACACCATTAAGTATCTTGTGATATTTTTCTACCAAAACTTGAAATTGTATTTATTTCCATGCGCACCATAGACATGCTACCGTACCTCGTAAGCCTTCAACGGTCGAGAGTCATTGTTATCACGATAGTACTTGCACCCTTTTAATATTAGTGCTCTTTTTCGAACCCATACCCTTTACTGGAACATTTTAGTTTTGTATAGAAGAGTCTCTTCTCATTCAAGAATGCACATTACATTACCCTTTTCTATTTCATCTCATGCTAAGTGTGCACATATTAAAACACCCTCTTATTCCACTTAATCCCACGTACAATTCAAAGTACTTCCTTGTTCTCCGCCAACACTTGATTTTAATTCAAATCGCACATGTCCCCAAGTTGTAGGAATACATTCGAGTTGCCTATATTAAATCCTTGACTATCAGACATTACTTTCAACATCCCTGATGTAGAACATCGTAACTATTGCTCGTAATGAGTTTGTAATTGTCGTACAAGCACTTCGTGAAAATTGTATCCTTCTGATCATAAAGGTTACTGATAATACCTCATTCATCTTGTTTTTAGTAACTATAACCTTTCCTCTTCTTTTTTTAAACCATCACTTTAAAGGTGACATATGCTTACTCAGACGCTCCCCCACTTAGGAGCAAATGAAATTTGAAACTCTTACCTACCACTCAAAGAGTTAACTAAAATTTCTGATAAATTTTCTCGGACCATTTACATGCTCACCTGCTTTTACATCCTTTATTTTGTCAAAAGCTTTCTGGAGGGCTCCCCCAATTAGAAATCTCTATTTTACCGCTTCAATCTTTCATTGTACATTGTCTTTTGTTTCTTCTTTATGCCGATATGCTCATTATTCTGACAACCTGATATATTGGTTATACTCGTAGGAACTTTCTTTGTCCATTTTTGTATCCAAGTATCACGTCGCTATTAGCTGCAACATATATTGCTAAGGCCCATTATTTTTCGCCCTTACGACATCTTTATAGTTAGCACTTCACTATTTCATGTTCGCTCTACCCTTGAAATCTTTTTTAATATTTCACCCTTCCATCCATGCTCTAATACAATTCTAGTAAGTACGACTACCTTGTGCCTCTCATCTCATGCTTAAATATACTGAACAAGTGTGACTCCCTTAGGCTAATTTCACATATCATTATATAACTTTTCACAACATATATCATCTTTACAATGCTACATGTAAGATTTACAAAACCTATCTTTATGCCACCATCACGTTCTCAAGCTACATATATATATATATGAGATTACGTAGTATATATCTCTGAAATTATATTTCTTGCTCTTAAGTCCTTTCATAAAACTTTATTTTGATGGTATCCTACTGAGTAGGCTAATACTTATGATAAAGATGGCATGCATGTAGGGTCTTATTACCTCATGTCTTCATCACAATGTGAACTCTTTTGGTCGTAGCTAATACCACGTATTTATATCAACACGTTTCATACGATAAATATATACTTGCATATTTTTTTCATTCTTTATGGTATTGTTGACCTCGTCCATACACATTCATGTAGGGATTTATGACACATTATCATGTAGTCTTAGAATTCTTGTAACTTCTCAATCTCCAAATCCGTACCATAATCGTTTTCAATCATTTGTTTTGAGCCTTACGTCGTACACCTTATATGTATAACTTTCCAACAACTTTAACTTAGCCCATGAGCCATTTTTATATTTATTCTTCTTGAATCATAAGGATCCGTTCACTTGCAGGTTAACTGCTCTTTCAATATCGGGCACATATAGAGTTTCTTTGAGATCATTCTTGGAAATTCTCAATTTTCTTTTATCATTTCAACATAACAAAATAAGACATAACTCGACTAGAAAAACTTAAGAGTATCATTCCACGTCATTTTCTTTTTCTTCTCTAACAACCTTTATTGTTTCTTATACCCTTCAAGATTATGCCTTTTGCGCATCTCATGCCTTAATATTTTCACGCTTACCCATTTAAGTTCACATACTTTATCCTCGCATACCTTGGTATGCATAATTAGAGATTAACTTTTATTTGTATCACATTCATCATTTGGAGGAACTCAAGGTTGTCATGCCCATCTTTTACATATGGCATGCTTCGTCTATCCTCAACTCGTACTTACACGTGCCACTTCATTTCTTATGTGTCACTTATATTACGTATGACACAATCATGACAATAACCTATCATACTCAGAGGAAACCCGATGTCTAGTATAATTAAGGTTCATGTCCCTCATCCTATAACATTCCCTTTTCGAATGATCTAGAAAGTCTTTTTCTTTTTCTTTTGGGAATATGTCTTTGGTCATTATTGACATTTTCTTAACTATGCCAAACTTCTTATGAGTCATACTATGTTTACCACAAACTTGGTTGATTCACATTCACTTATCAATTAGATCCATATCACATCTCTATATCTTGTCATGATAATTTAAGATGCAACATCTTCATTTACAATATTATTTTTTGTACCTTTGCTAAACTCGTTAATAATGATTACCATAGTAAACAGTCCCTCCAACATCTTGACCAACGATCTTGAATAGAAATCTAGGGCCTAACTTATGTTCCCTTATTCGCATCCTTTAGTAAAATTCTTTATAAGTCAGGACATCATCCTGACAATACTAGTTGACATCATCACCTTATTTTCTTCCATAATTTCTCAGTATTCGATTGATAATTCTTATTTACCAAAGTCATACGTGTTTACTGTATCAGTCCCAATCTATTCTCAACTTATCCTTCCATTTTGAACATATCTGACACTTTCTGGCCATTAGCTCAAACATCTCGTATTATAACTTGAACATTGAGGTTCATTCTCGTCACTTCAATATCTTCCTCAACAGGAAATCAATACGATCAAGAATCACTACTCTCATTTCACGCACAAACGCACGATATAGAGTATGAAAAAATGAAACTCCCTAGATGCCATTATAGCCTCCCTAATATAAGTGTGGCCGACAACACACTGATAAGAGAGACTCTACTTGACACGGCTCCATAGACTTCCTAGGATGCGACTTAGAACCTAGTGCTATGATACCAAGTTTGTCACGACCCAAAATCCATGTGACCGGCAACCGGCACACTGCCTGACCCGATCGACCCAAACCATGTGACGCATCCAAATCATATGCATGAAAACCAATTTAACTGCGGAAGCTCCTAGAAAATCATATACATTTTCAAGTTAACTGGTAAACATTTTCCAATTCAAAATTACACATGATGTCTTTCATGTTAATAACAATGAGGCTAAGTAAAATAAATATACTTTCATGTATGTCGTATACAACCCTATTATTACAACCTTTCACAACTATCTATGGAGCCTCTATACCAAAGAATAGAACCAACGGTTGGAGTAGTTCCAACAAAATAAAATAAGAAAGAATATGATAGCTACCACGGAATAAAAGTGGTGCTTCATAATACCTCGAAAAGAGAGTCATACTGGCCTGACCACATGCCACGTATCATATATCATCCTGAAATATGTAAAGTAAGCAGGGCCCTTGTTATTTTAAAATGATAAGAATTTTTATCAATTCACGACACTTGTTATATTAAATAACAACCAAGTGAGATATAACCCACAATATAAACTTTTAAAATATTTACATCAATCCAAGATTTTGGATAAAATCGTACAAAATCATTCCATTTGCTTTAAGTCATCGAAATCACTTTCGGCTCCTTAGGCCTAAACATAAAAAAATCATCCTTACCTTTCACTGGGAGTACTAAACCATCACCGATATAAGAAGGTCAACTAGGTAATGTATCTAGCGGCAAGTATAATATACCCTACTTGCTCAGGTCGTCTCATCGTAGTGTCGTACGAATCGACTCAGCCATGCTAATAATAGTACAAAATAGTACCCTCTCGAGGGAGAGCACTCTGCCATAGTCTATACTATAAAGTGGCCATCTATGCCTACACCGGCACGTGTAGTTTCATGACAACGAACACGATATATCCGAAGTCAATCTCGGTGAACACAAGTAACTCCCAAAACATTTGATACTTCAAAAATAGATTCATAGCATAGTAGCTTCAAATGATCTATTTTTATCAACTCATAGAATTTATAGAAAATCTAAATCATTTGAACAAAAATTAAATAAATAACCTTTTACATGCTACAACCTTTAGCAATTTAACATCAATCTTTAAAAGATACCACAAGTGTTATTCTGTTCGTAAATTTCCAAAAGAAGTACTTTCCATGAAAACTTATCTTTAGCACTCAAATATGTATACTCTTTTCAATACGTAAGTTTTGATAAAAACTTATAACATTTACCTTGAGTGTCATTCTGCCAACAAGGTTTAAAATTAAATTTTATAAAACAGCATGACACTACATATGCAACATAATGTTCTAGTACATGGAGACATCCGTGCTTATTTGTCCCCACAAGCACGAAAGCACATTTGCAAACAAGTTAAATATTATCTCGAAACATACTTTTAGAGAAAGTCCCTCAAGAAGAGTAAGTTTTAATCAACTTACTTCGCTTTCACTTTATTAACATTCACAAGCTTTCAATCCTCCTTAATCATTCCAATGTTGATTAAAATGCTCAACATCACCAATAAGTCGATATCTACAATTAGATATCCTAATTACATCAAAATATAAACTATGATATTGATCAACCTTCATATATGGCTCACAAGTTGGCTACAAGCCTCCAACAACTCAAATCGCCAAATAGTTTACATGCTAGACCATTTAACTTCATTCTTATGTTTTAGTACCCATTCGAAGTCATTAATAATACTACATCAACTGTCCATTGCCACCAAATTACTATTCATCGTCTTCCATAATCAACACTTGCAAAATATACAATTTGGGTGATTACTTAGTTGATCACTTCCATCTTTTGCTAACAAATAATTCCATAGCTAGGTTCATTGTATTCATAAATTTCATCATCTAGATTACCATTCATCTTCTCTCTTATTTTCTCAAAAGTACTATTCATGCCATGAACTAGAGTTTTATAATCCAATCTTTCAACCATTAAAACTTGTAACAAATGCTTCAAATATTTCTACCTACTCATAATAAACAAGTTTGAAGCATTGGAATTACCTCTAGTAGATCAATTTTGAAAAATTACAACTTTGATGATTTTTGTATTCTTGAGGATTTGATGAAGAAATCTAGTGTTTGGAGGTAAGAATAATGTTAGAACTCATGTATATTGAGTAATAATCAACCCAAAATATCATTAACAACTTGCCTTGGTTGATTGGACTTGATTTGAGCTCAAAATCGCCCCTTCACTTCAAGAACCCTAACCCCCAAATACTCAAAATACTCCCCTCCCCCGACCTTGTATTTATAGGCCCAGATTTCTGGGTTTTGGATGCGGACCTGGATGCTTCGCATCCCCAGTTCACTCCTCTTTGAAGTTCGGATGCGGACCTGAATGCTATGGCAACACTTCACTGCCAGCCTTTCTTTCGGACGCAGCCTCGGATTCTTCGCATCTGCAGGCTCCTCCGCTAGCCTTTGGTAATTTGGTCATAACTTCTTGTAGGAATGTCCAAATGACAAACGATTTGAAGAGTTGGAAACAAGACTAGGAGATATTTCATTTGATAGGTTTTACATCACATAAACAATTATATATGTGTAGATATACCCGTCCAAAATTTGATCTTGTGCGTATTTATTTGGAACTTTAGTCCATCATGTAATTTCCAACTTGACATAGACTTAGGGCTCTTCTTAGACCCCACATCACTTATAATATGACTCGTACACTTATTATCACATCCAATTGATATCCATCAAATTAATAGTCCTCGTCTTCACACAAAATAATATAATTAGCGCACATCAACTTTCTTAATAGCGCTTAAGTACTTCGAAATATTTTTCGGGGTGCTACAATTTCAGTGTCCTATCAGTTATCTATTACATATTTATTTTGGGACTACGAGGTGGTACCTCGAGAGCTCCCCTATTGTGTATTTACTTTTGGGACTACGAGACGGTACCTCGGGAGCGCCTTTGTTGCATATTTACTTTGGGGACTACGAGGCGGTACCTCAGGAGTGCCCCTGTTGTGTATTTACTTTTGGGACTACGAGGCGGTACCTCGGGAGTGCCCATGTTGTTTACCTCTATTTATTGTGTTATTAGCGTTCTGTAATTTCTTATTGTTCACTTCTTAGTCATTTCATTATATTATTATATCTTCTGCCTTGTTTCCTATTATTTCCAGTAGGGCCATGACCTGACCTCGTCACTACTCTACTGAGGTTAGGCTTGACACTTACTAGCTATCATTGTGGTATACTCATACTACGCTTCTGCACATGTATTTATGCAGATCCAGGTGCATCTTACCAGCCCCGATATTAGTGCGCTATGTTGCTGCTTGGAGACTTCAAGGTACACTTGCCAGCCACCGCAGGCCTCGGAGTCCCCTTCTATTCCATTCATATCATATTTCTTTATATTTTGATAGACAGTGATGTATAGGATTATTCGGTACTGTACTTAAAGCTTGTGACTTATATCTCACCAGGTTTTGGGATTTTATGTATTGAGTTTTGGTAGATTCCTTTTATGAAATTGTTGGGATGTTCAAGTTTTAATCTCTTATTTAAAGTTTCCGTGTATTGTTTAGGCTCACCTAGTCTTAGAGACTAGGTGTTGTTACAATATCCCACGGAGAACAATTGGGGTCGTGTCACCTGGACTGGGTAGGGTCGCTTTAGCGACAAACTGGTCGCTTTTACGAAGACCATTGTCCGCATTTGCGACATTTTCTGTCGCATTTGCGGAGGCGTCAGGACTGTTCAAGTTTTTCATTTGAGAAGGATTCTTCACTTCTACGAGGGTCGCAATTGCGAACCCCGTGTCACAAATGCGACATCTGCAACCTGCATATAGCTGAGTATTCCGAGATTTGGCTTTATTTTACCATATTTTGAACCCTACCCTCAAAGGGAGGCGATTTTGTGGAGGGATTTTCATACCAAACTATTGGGTAAGTAGTTTTAATCAATTTTCAATTATATTTCGTGATTATATATTAGATTTAACATCAAATTAATGAGAATCTAATGGAAAATTTGGGGATATTTGCCAAAGTTTTTAAAAATAAAAATTTGAGATTTGAGAGCCGAATTGGACTTGGATTTGGAAACAAAACACATATATGGACTCATAGAGTTATGGGGAGTCAAGACCTACCCTTGGACCCGAGTTTTGACCAGGAGGGCCCGGGATTGGTTTTTGTTGACCTTTTATAAATTGTATAAAGATCATAACTTTATTAATTGAAATTATTTTTTCTTGCATTGTTTGATGTACATAAGTCATTTTTGGCTAGATTGAGCAGAGCAGAGGTGAATTTGTAAAGGAAAAGCTAATTTATGTATTGATTTGGCCGAATTGAGGTAAGTGTCTTGCCTAACTTTGTGTTGGAGAAAACTACCCCTTAGGATTCGAGTTGATTATGCTAATTGTTTTACGTGAAAGCCGTGTACGTAAGGTGACGAGTGGGTGCATGGGCTATATATGGTATTTGACCGGTTTAGGCGATCTAGACTATTTCCATGCCTTTAAGTTAATTGTCATGACGTGTTATGTCTCTCATCATTAATCTACTCTTATATACTTTATTTGACGTTGTTAGCACTCATTGTACTCCCTACTTGATATTGTGCATTTATATGCTTCAGTTGAAGTTGTTGCCTTCTTTATTGTCTTGTGACCCCTTAATTGTTAAGTTCCTTCCATGACTCAGTGCCTATTTACTACTTGTCTTAATTGTTTCACTTACACACCTTAGTTGCCACGTGCTTTACTTGTCCTATTATTTTTGTAATATTTGTTGCATTCCTTTAATTATTTCATGGTTCCTTTTTGTTGTGTACTTATACCCATTGATTGTAGAGATCCTTGTAAATTGAGTGATTGGATTGTTATTGTTAATTTAAATTTCTTGTGGATCGGGTTACACACCGCAACAGGTGAAATAATAAAGGATTGTGAAATGATAGTACAGTGGGATCGGGTTTCACACCGCAATAGGAGAAATAAGCAAGGATTTATATTGATACAGTGGGATCGGGTTGCACGCCGCAACAGGTAAAATAAGGGAGGATTATGATATTGAATCTGATTATATGGTAGGATCGGGTTGCGCGACGCAACATATATTTACTTATTATTATTGATATTTACATGGTGGAATAAGGGAGGACCGTGTTTGTACGGTGGGATCAGGTAGCGCGCCGCAATAATTTATGTATTTTGTATTCATTGTTATATTGTGTTGGCTTCGGTTCCTTCGTACGAGAATCTAAGGATTGGTATTTCTGGCTTTTACTAGTTTTCGAGGATTGAGTTGTTTTCATTAGTTTACTGCTTTACCGTCATTTCATGCTTTCCTTTCCTTTTACTATTATTTTGGTGAATTGATTTTCAAGATGAATTTACTACGCCGACTCATTATCTCATGCCCTGTTGAGTTGTTAGTAACATAACGGTTTTTAATAAAAGACTTAATCACATGCTTACCTCATGTGACTCTTAAATTAACACTCATCGTTTTATTCGGTACCTTACTATTTTTAATAGTCGTCATATTTCACTTTAATCGATTTTTCAACTTAATCTCCTTACCTTATATGATATTTCTACTTAACTTAAAAAGGAATTGCTATTATGTTTTAATTTATTAAATTCTATATTCAAATCACTAGCATATCAGATGCCTTATTTTAGTTGAAAATGTCATTCTCTTCACCCAAATGTATTTCAAAATAAACTCATTTTCTCATTGATTTCCTGTTTGGTTCAGAAACTGTAATTTTACTTTATTATATATGAATTGATCCCTCGAAGATTATTTATTAGCATTTGACACGGATACTATGTACCGGTAGCATGTGGATTTTACCGTGTGAAAGTGATATGGAAAATGTGGGCACAAGGTGCGATGTGTGTAACGTTTGAAAGTTGTGATTTATGCTTTGTGATTACGAGAAGTGAGATTATTGAAATTCGTGTGTTAGGAATGATTTGATTGGTTGAGTTTTCATCGTTTTTCCTACTTGAACATATTCATACTTTATCCCTACCCCAACTATATCTTTGCTTAATTACTTGGTTATTTCTCGTAGCCATTCGTGTTCCCCTTATCTTCACCGTTGATTGTAATTTGAATTTTTTCTACTAATGGATTTATATTGATATTCCTTTCTTATTAGTTGTATGTCATATCCTGCATAGGTTTACATGTCCGATAGGTGTCTTGACCTAGCCTCATCACTACTCTATCGAGGTTAGGCTTGATACTTACTGCGTACCGCTGTGGTGTACTCATACTATGCTTATGCATATCTTTTGTGCAGATCCAGGTACTTATGATTGAGTTGATTTGAGATTTATGTCTGCGCTGCTGGAGACTTCAAGGTACACCTGCTCGACGTTTGGAGGCTCCGAAGTCACCTTCTGTTGTCTTTTATTTCCATTGTTTCCTATTATTCCGGGATAGTGATGTATTGTATTGTTATTCCTAGTGACTCTTAGGAAATCTTATGACTTGTACTACCGGTTTTGGGATACTGTAATCATGTTGAAATTTTTGGCTTATACAAAAATTGTCGGTTCATGTTTAATAGCTATTTAGTAGAATCTGTTATCATATTAGCATGTGTTAGGCTTACCTAATTCTAGAGATTAGGTGCCATGACGACTCATTCAGAGAGATTTTGTGTGTCGTGACAAGTTGGTATCAGAGCTCTAGGTTCATAGGTGCTACGAGTCATAAACAAGTTTAGTAGAGTCTAGTGAATCAGTACAGAGATATCTGAACTCATCTTCGAAAGGCTACGGAACTATTAGGAAATTCCACTTCTTTCATTCCTTGTCGTACGACATTGATTAGGCTTGAAGCATATATATCATATTCCTTTGCATCCACTCGTGTATGATATTGTACACTCGGTAACAACTATGTGCCAACAATTCATGATACTACAGATGAGCAATAGGGGAGCCAGGGATGCCCAACCATTGTCTCAACTTGTCGTCCAGACTGAGGATGCAGATGTATTGAGAAATCATTCAGTTGTTCACGTGGGGGTGCAGCGGGTTCTGGCATCTGGTTGATAAGTACGAGCTTGGGAAGGTTTAATTGGTTGCCTAGTCGTCGTAATCGCAGTTGGGTGAGGTGGAGGTTGGTTTAAGGATAGTTGATGGTATTAGAGACTATGTGGTTTGTATGGGATTTCTACTCAGTGCATAATATCATTCAAGGAACTGGAGGAAGCGAGTTTGACTATCATGAGGGAGGCATGCAATTAGTAGATGATTTGAGGTATTTTATGATTGGTGTTGTACGAGTGGTGAAGGTTAGTATTGTGGTTCATCGGATGTTATGCCATACGGCTTCGCTCCAAGTGTGTGTATGGGGGGG
>AWOL01S0044840.1:29232-42120 GCA_000715115.1 Nicotiana otophora
GTCCACTATCGACGAGCAGATTGCAGGGTCAGGTGTTATATCAGTTTTGGCCTGAGGTGTGTATATATATATATATTATTGAAAGGTTCCCCGAAATTTGTATATGATTAAGATCTCAAATTTGCATGGGATAGTGCTGGGACTTGCGGTATTTCTGAATCATTAATAATTCTACATTTCAGTATCAAAAAGGTCAGAGCAACAAGTTTAGATTCACAGAAGGTCTCTTCAGCGTGGGCATGTCGGTTGCGGCATTATGGGGTGCTTCAAAGGAAATGTGGTGGTTTATGAGCTTCTAGCCTACGTGGTTCATGATAGGGTCTTCTGCATTGAGATTTTATTTTGCGATCGTTGTGTACCGACACGGAGAAGTGTTACACCGAAGGAAAGTTGAGGAGTATCCGAAGAAATGGGTCCGCTCGGTGGTGTTGGGTCAACATAGAAATGGAAGTAATTGGTCCTTTTTGGGTGGTAATTCTCTACCGGTGTTTGTGGTAGTACTCTTGGGTTGGACGATTTGTGTGACTCAGTTGAGTGGGGGAGATTCGATGTTGATGGCTTAGTTACTTGCGGGCAGGTCTCAGAGAGTTCTCGATGGTGTCGGCCACAGCTTGAGTCAGTTATCTGCTACAACCATAAGAAATATGTTGTGCATTAGGGTTTTCTCTTGGATGGATATAAGAAGTTAATAGGATGATGGCATTATAGGATATCACATGTGAAGAATGTGCATTTTAGGAAGGCACCTTGTGTTTTGGTTTGCGGATGCTTGGCTAGTAGTATGGTGATTACCGGGTTTTAAGGCTTCTGAGGTTCAGGTTTTGCTACGCGACACAGAAGATCTATATTGGTGTTTCCATAAGATGATGGAGCGTGAGTGACGTATCAGCCATTTGAGTAGTGTAGTTGAGATCGGGTATGGAAATTATGGTATTTATGAGGTTTCAGGGTTGGTGTCCTCATAGGTGGACTATTTCTTTGTTGCAGATTGTGAAGAAATGTTGAGAATGGGATAACTGATGGCATAAATTATCGATAGGTTGCTATGGACTTTTGGAAGGATATTTATATGTTCGGGAATGATCAGGATTGGTTTGAGGGCTATTTGAAAGCCCAAAGAGAATTTGTATTCTATATCGGATCAGGTTTGGTTACTCTTATAAAATTGATATCCTGAGTTTAGTACCAGGCAGAATGGATGTTATCCGTGCCCAAGTAGTGTTATGTGCTTCTTTCGTATGCTACGATGGGTTGTGAAGTTATATGATTATTTGCACGCATGATCATTCAAGCCTTATGGAGGTGAGGGCAAGCTGGCCCTCGTGATGTTGATTTGCTTATTGCATCTTAGTTGTGCTTGTTTTCCTCCATGTTGTATTATTTCTATTCATTTTCCAACAGTTATACTTGTGTGCTCTATTGTGCCTGATATCAACATTCATGTGATCAGTGAACTCGAGTACTTTGGCTGGATAGGTATCCCTATGTGGATTGATATATTTGAGATCGGGTTGCATGCTGTAGTGGATGTTATGTGGGATACCATTTCCTTATGTTTATTTGGTGTTTTGTTTTCCCTTTGTGGAATGAGTTAATGAAATTGTACTTTTGTTGTTAAATATGCTGTACTTGTTAGATAGTCCTCGTACCTTTCTTTCCTTCTATTTTTGCTGCATATCTGAGTTATTGCTGGTTTGGTGTATGAATCATGCTGTGTGAGACTCTGTGTGGTCTCGGGGTGAGTTGTCAGTTGGGCTGCTTGTATTGGCTGAGATAGGTTTCTAGACCTGAGATTTGCACTATCGTGATGGGATGAGGAGTGTTTGGAAGGATGATGCTATTTCCACTCAAAATTGGGCAATGGCCTGTGACGGACGAGAGAGCTTCTTGGCTTGTTGATTTCATGGGTGGTTATGCGTTTCTGCATATTTCTTTATCACGGGCAGCATTACGGAGGTCCGGAATTAGGTTTTATTCGATATGAAGTGAATTACCGGTACCTAAGTTGCTAGTGGATAGCTATGGTGGTCGGAAGTTATTGCTGCAAGCATTTGAGTTGTGTGGAACATCATGTGATTGTACTGTGGGCTGGGGTTATGGCTCGATTCAGCTTGTTCAGGCTTATACAACGTATTAATGCGAGATTCGGGTTCTATGATGAGTTTCAGATGTTGAGGATTGGGTTCTATCCTACGGTTATGGACTGAGGATGAAGTGAGATCTTTAGTTAAGTTGTGTTTTCAGGCCTACATGGATTGGGGTGAGGTAAAATCACCCCGAGTGTATGTATGGTGAGCTTATGCAGTGATTTGATAGCTTTAGAATGACTCCTGGCATGTTCGAAGATGAACGTATGTTTAAGCAGGGGATGAGGTAACGACTCGACTGGTCGTTTTGAGCAATTATATCTAGTTCGGCAGTTTGAGGTCATGAATAGCTTCACAGAGTGTATTATAACTTGCGTGCATGGCCGTCCTTGGTTATTGAGTTATCCAAAATTGATTTTGAAGGACGATTCCCACTTGAGAAACTTGAAGTTGAAAGAGTTGACCAAGTTTGACTTTTAAGTATTTGACCTCGAATCGGAGTTTTGATGGTTTGGATTGGTTCGGATGGTGATTTTGGACTTGGGTGTATGCCCTGATTTGTTTTTGGATGTTTCTAGAAGGTTTCGGCACCATTGGGCGGAAGTTGACAATTTAAAGGTTTGGATTTTTCCTAAGTTTGACCATGGTTTGACTTTGAGGCTATCAGATTTGGATTTTGGTTTCGGAACTTGGAGTAGGTCCGTTTCTTTATATGGAACTTGCCTGCACAATTCGGTGTCATTTGGAGTTGATTTGATATGGTTCGGACATTTGGTTGCGATTCTAGAAGTTCTTGAAGTTCATTGTGATTTTCATGCGCTTTGGCGTCCGATTCGTGCTTCTAGAGGTTATTTTGGTGTTTTGATTGCGCGAGCGATTTTCTGTTATGTTTTTGGACTGGTGTGGTTGTTTGGTTTTGGAGCCTCAAGGGCTCGGGTAGGTTTCGGATTCGTTTCGGATTGATTTTGTTAAATTGGTAAGTGCTGGAACTAGTTCCATTGCATTTGTGATATTTTTGTCGCAAATGCGACTACCACATTTGCGAGGTAGTCGTCGCATTTGCGAATCCGGGCTGCTGGGGAAGGGACTCGCATTTGCAAAGAAATGATCGCTTTTGCGAAGCATGTAGAGTTCGCATTTGCAATGAAGGTCTGGGCTGGGTACGGTCATTTTTGCGACAAACTGGTCGCTTTTGCGAACAGTGTCCGCATTTGCAATATTTTCTCTCGCATTTGCGAAGGCGTCAGAACTGTTCAAGTTTCGCCTTTGCGAAGGATTCTTCACTTTTGTGAGGGTCGCAATTCCGAACCCCATATCGCAAATGCGACATCTGCAGCCTGCATATACCTGAGTATTCCGAGACTTAGCTTCATTTTACCATATTTTGAACCCTAACCTCGATGGGAGGCGATTTTGTGGAGGAATTTTCATACCAAACTATTGGGTAAGTAATATTAATCAATTTTCAATTATATTTCGTGATTATATATTAGATTTAACATCAAATTCATGTGAATCTAAGGGAAAATTTGGGAATTTTTGCCAAAGTTTTGAAAAATAAAAATTTGAGATTTGAGAGTCGAATTGGACTTGGATTTGAAAACAAAATACATATATGGACTCGTAGGATTATGAGTAGTTAAGACCTACCCTTGGACTCGAGTTTTGACCGAGCGGATTCGGAGTTGGCTTTTGTTGACATTTTAGAAATTGTATAATGATCATAACTTTATTAATTAAAATTATTTTCTCTTGCATTGTTTGATGTACTTAAGTCATTTTGGCTAGATAGAGCCGAGCAGAGGTGAATTTGTAAAAGAAAGGCTAATTTGGGTATTGATTTGGCTGAATTGAGGTAAGTGTCTTGCCTAACTTTGTATGGGGGAAAACTACCCCTTAGAATTCGAGCTGATTGTGCTAATTGTGTTACGTGAAAGTCGTGTACGCAAGGTGACGAGTGGGTGCACAGACTATATATGGTATTTGACCTGTTTAGGTGATCTAGACTCTTTCCATGCCTTTAAATAAATTTTCATGACGTGCTATGTCTCTCATCATTAATCTAATCTTATATACTTTATTTGACGTTGTTAGCACTCATTGTATTCCTTACTTGATATTTTGCATTTTTATGCTTTAGTTGAAGTTGTTGCCTTCCTTATTGTCTTGTGAACCCTTAATTGTTGAGTTCCTTCCATGACTTCGTGCCTATTTTCTACTTGTCTTAACTGTTTCACTTGCACACCTTAGTTGCCACGTGCTTTACTTCTCCTGTTGTTTTCGTAATATTTGTCGCATTACTTTGATTATTTCGTGATTACTTTTTGATGTGTACTTATACCCCTTGATCGTAGAGATACTTGTAAATTGAGTAATTGGATTGTTGTTGTTAATCTAAATTACTTGTTGATCGGGTTGCACGTCGCAATAGGTAAAATAAGGGAGGATTGTAAAATGATAATATGGTGGGATCAGGTTGCATGCCGCAACAGGAGGAATAAGGAAGGATTTATATTGATACGGTGGGATGGGTTGCCCATCGCAACAGGTGAAATAAAGGAGGATTGATATGGTGAAATAAGGGAGGATTATGATATTGACTCTGAATATATGGTGGGATCGGGTTGCACGCTGCAACATATATTTACTTATTATTATTGATATTTACAAGGTGGAATAAGGAAGGATCGTATTTGTACGGTAGGATCAAGTTGCGTGCCGTAACAGTTTATGTATTTTGTATTCATTGTTGTATTATGTTGGCTTTGGTTCTTTCATACGAGACTCTGAGGATTGGTATTTCTGGTTTTTACTTTTTAGAGGATTGAGTTGTTTTCATTAGTTTACTCTTTTGCCGTCATTTCCTGTTTTCCTTTCCTATTACTATTATTTTGGTGAAATGATTTTCCAGATGAATTTACTACGATGAGTCATTATTTCATACCATGTTGAATTGTTAGTAATATAAGAGGTTTTAACAAAAGAATTAATAACATGCTTACCTCATGTGACTCTTAAATAAAAACTCGTTGTTTCATTCGGTACCTTACTATTTTTAATAGTCGTCATATTTCACTTTAATCGATTTCTCAATTTAATCTCCTTACCTTATCTGATGTTTCTACTTAACTTAAAAAAAATTGCTATTATGTTTTAATTTATTAAATTCTATAGTCAAATCACTAGCATATCAGATGCTTTATTTTAGTTGAAAATGTCATTCTCTTCACCCAAATGTATTTCAAAATAAACTCATTTTCTTATTAATTTCCTATTTGGTTTAGAAACTGTAATTTTACTTTATTATATATGAATTGATCCATCGAATATTATTTATTAGCATTTGACACGGATACTATGTACCCCGTAGCACGTGAATTTTGCCGTGTGAAAGTGATATGGAACATTTTGGGTACAAGGTGCGATGTGTGTAACGTTTGGAAATTGTGATTTATGATATGTGATTACGAGAAGTGGGATTATTGAAATTCGTGTGTTAGGAATGATTTGTTTGTTTGTCATCGTTTTCCATACTTGAACACATTCATACTTCATCCATACCCCGACTATGTCATTGCTTAATTACTTGGTTATTTTCCGTAGCCATTCGTGTTCCATTTATCTTCATTGTTGATTATAATTTGAATTCTTTCTGCTAATGGATTTATATTAATATTCCTTCCTTGTTAGTTGTATGTCATATCCTGCACAGGTGTACAGGTCCGATAGGTGTCTTGACTTGGCCTCGTCACTACTCTACTGAGGTTAGGCTTGATACTTACTAGGTATCGTTGTGGTGTACTCATACTACGCTTATGCGTATCTTTTGTGCAGATCCAGGTACTTATGATCGAGTTGGTTTGAGATTTATGTCTGCACGGCCGGAGACTTCAAGGTATACCTGCGTGACGTTCGAAGGCTCCGAAATCACCTTCTGTTGTCTTTTATATCCATTGTTTCCTATTAGTCCGGGATAGTGATGTATTGTATTGTTATTCCTAGTGACTCTTAGGAAAGCTTATGATTTGTACTACCGGTTTTGGGATACTGTATCATGTTGAGATTTTTGGCTTATACGAAAATTGTCGGTTCATGTTTAATAGTTGTTTAGTAGAATCTGTTATCATATTGGCATGTGTTAGGCTTACCTAGTTCTACAGACTAGGTACTATCACGACTCATTCGGAGGGATTTTTGTATCGTGACTCAAGGGGTGCAATTTTTCATGTCTTTGCTTCGTGAAAATTGTTTGACATTCTTAATAATTCCAAAATAAATAAATAAATCAAGACTCGCGTGAGTTAGAAAAAATATAAGAACTAATTGTCTTTTTTACTTGAAATTGGTATTCTTTCTCTCTTTGGAGATCATTCACTATCTTTTATCAAATGTATATTTTTTCCTCAACAAGAATATTTGATTTTTTCTCACTCATATAGCCAGATAAAATTAACAAATAACTACTTTTCAACTCCTGTAACTGAAAAATAATTATTACCATGTAGTTTCAAATTCAACAAGTTAAACTTCAGAAAATTATCATGATTTTACTAGTGAAATTTAAAATTTCATGACAATAACTATTTTTTAATTATAAGTTTTTCATATAGAGATCTTGAGGTTGAGTCTTGCTTCTACATAGTCAAAGAGTGTAAATTTTCCACTCCAAATTCTTTTTCAGTTAGATTGTTGATAAGAATATGGAGATCAGTTTTATGGTCTATTATAAATTTTAGTAATTCTATTACAATCTTTATATGAGATCAATAAAAATAATATGAGAGATTGGACATATATAAATGATATTTATGAAATTATTTTATTATATTCAAATTGTAACTGATGATATAAGATATTTTCTCATTGAAACCATATGTTATTTATAAGAATATACTAGTATTTGGGCACGCGCGTTGCACGTGTATGCCATATCGATATTTGCATAATGTATATTTATAGTTATAACTTTATAGTTATAGGAGTAGTATTTTACTTAAGGATAAAATGGTCATTCAGCTTTTGAAGATTATTTAGGTAATTCAATTTCACCCTAGAGGGCTTCACACTTATAATATATAGTACGATGATTTGTGAAATTTTAGATTTGATGTCCACTATCTTGTTGGGTTCATTCCAAAGAATTGTTCTATGCTCATATAATATCACATGGACCAATCTCTATTTTTATTGGAAACACATAGCATTATATGTCATAGAATAAATAGACAACACAAGTTACAAGGTTCGACCAAGTCAAAAAACTTGACTTCCTCTAAAGTTGGGCATGAACTTTCTAAAAGGGCTAATTCACTTGACAAGTTCCATCTTTCGAACTAGTAGCGATAGTTGTTTCTACTGAAGTGTAAGCCCAGAAAAGTTATGGCTAAGTAATAGATTATGTTCAAGCTTTAAGTCGAGCAGTGGGTTGTTGAAAAGTTTTGAAAGTTTATAATATCTAAATCTTATATTTGAAAGATAGAATGGATGTTTAGAAGAGGGAAGAGATGGTTCAGAACAATTTGACATTGTTTAAAGGGAAGAAGATGATCTTAGTCGCACATGCTCTAACCTCGAACAATCAGAACAGGGGTGGAGCCACCTTATGGGAAGTGCTATCACGTTCGAATTTTTTTATCAAATATGTGTATATAGTATAAGCAAAATAGAGTTATTTTGAATACAAATAAATAAACGGAAAAGGTCCAAATATGCCCTTGTACTATACGAAATTGAGCATATTTGCCCTTCGTTAATACTTTAGCTCAAATATGCGCTTACCGTCATATAGTTGGTTCATATATGCCCTTAGAGTTATACAGTTGGCTCATATATGCCCTTTTCGAAACGGAATCTACCCAAACTAATTAGCTCTTTCGTTAATTGCATTAAAGTGTATTACAAATACTATTTCCTTTTTATTAGCACTTTTTTCCTTTACCTTTCTCTTTTCTTTCTTCTTTTTTCTTTTCTTCCCTTTTTTTTCTTTTTCTTTCTCTCTTATCCTATTTCCTCCATTACTGATGTCTTCTCCATTTTCGTCATCAATTTCACTTGACAAAACTCATGAATTTCAATTACTAAGAAAATTCTCCCATAAGAATATTTTTATAGATCATATGTTTGTCAATTTTTAAATTTTTACTGAACATATATTTAGTTCTAAAAACTTTAACAAAGTAAGATTGAAATAATATTAATGTAACAAAAAACCCGAAAAATTCAACAAAACCAAACAATCCAAACCGATATAATTAGTTTGGTTTGGTTTTTAAAAAAACCGAACTAACCCGTTCCATGTACACCTCTAATTTACATAGTTAATAAAAAAATAGAAAATGCCCAGCTGAAAAAAGATGAAAAAAGACTAACAACTCAAATTTATAACACTACAACTTGAACTCTAGGCTTTTAATCATTAAATTATCTTTCTGAAAATAATTAAAATATTTTGGTCTTTTGAGTATTGTTAAAGGTTGAGATGTTTTTATTATTTTAAAGTTTAAACCATAATTTCTTAGTAATTGGAATTCATGAGTTTTGTCAAGTGAATTTGGTGACGAAAATGGAGAAGACATCATTAATGGAGGAAACGGATAAGGGAGAAAGAAAAAGAAAAAAAAAAGAAGAAAGAAAAGAGAAAGGTAAAGAAAAAAAGTACTAATAAAAAGAAAATAGTGTTTGTAATACGCTTTAATACAATTAACGAAAGAGCTAATTAGTTTGGGTGGATTCCGTTTCGAAAAGGGCATATATGGACCAACTGTATAACTCTAAGGGCATATATGGACCAACTATGTGACGGTAAGGGCATATTTGAGCTAAAGTATTAACAAAAGACAAATGTACTCAATTTCGTATAGTACATGGGCATATTTGGACCTTTGCCCATAAATAAATGACATCACTTTGAAGCAAAAATGTTCAGTGATGTGTTGGTTTAGCACTACAATTTTCAACTAGAGGTCCACAAGTTATGTAGCTATAAAACAGCTTGAGCTAGAATTCATTTATTTGTCAAACTAACAATAAATATAATCAAATTATTTAATGTCACGACCCAATTCTTCCTATAGACCGTGATAGCGTCCAACGTCGTCTCTAGGCAAGCCAACGGTGAACTAGCCATATATTTATTCCTTTTAATAAGTTCAAAGTAGTTGATTTTGATTTATTAAGTAAATAAAAAAAACTAGAAAATTTAATAAAGTAAAGCGTAAACTAATAAAAGAGCAAGTATGATGAAATAAATACTCAAAAGTCATAAAGTGTCTACTAGCATGTTCCCAAGACCCGGTGTCATAAATATATGAGTAACTAGTAGAATATACAAAACATCTACGCTACTGTCTAAAAGTGAGATAGACAGAAAATAAATACAAAAGAGAGAGACTGCGTGTAATGAGCCAACCAGTCATTTTAACTTTTAGAACCCTGTTCCCTAAAATAAAACTTCATGTAGGTGCTTGTAATGATTTATGACTTGCGGGGACGGTTGGTTCGGGATTTGAAAGTATTTGGGGTGAAACCAGAACACTTGGTTCCTTAAGTTGGCCTTAAAGTGCTAAGTTTGACTTCGGTCAACATTTTGAGAAAACGACCCCGGAATAGAATTTTGATGATTCCAACAGCTCCGTATGATAATTTTGGACTTAGGAGCGTGTTCGAAATTTTATTTAGAAGTTCGTAGTTAAATTAAGCTTGAAATGACTAAAAACAAGAATTTAAGTTTGGAAGTTTGACCGATGAGTTGACTTTTTGATACCGGAGTCGGAATCCAGTTCCAAAACTTTTCATAGCTCTGTTATGTAATTTATGACTTGTGTGTAAAATTTGAGGTCAATCGGAGTTGATTTGATAGGTTCCGACATCGAATGTAGAAGTTGAAAACTCTTAGTTTCATTAAGCTTGAATTGGGGTATGATTCATAGTTTTAGCGTTGTTTGATGTGATTTAGAGGTTCGACTAAGTTCGTATGATGTTTTAGGACTTGTTGGTATATTTGGTTGAGGTCCCGAGGGCCTCGGGTGAGTTTCGGATGGTTAACGGATCAAAAATTGGACTTAAAANAAGGGCATATATGGACCAACTATGTGACGGTAAGGGCATATTTGAGCTAAAGTATTAACAAAAGACAAATGTACTCAATTTCGTATAGTACATGGGCATATTTGGACCTTTGCCCATAAATAAATGACATCACTTTGAAGCAAAAATGTTCAGTGATGTGTTGGTTTAGCACTACAATTTTCAACTAGAGGTCCACAAGTTATGTAGCTATAAAACAGCTTGAGCTAGAATTCATTTATTTGTCAAACTAACAATAAATATAATCAAATTATTTAATGTCACGACCCAATTCTTCCTATAGACCGTGATAGCGTCCAACGTCGTCTCTAGGCAAGCCAACGGTGAACTAGCCATATATTTATTCCTTTTAATAAGTTCAAAGTAGTTGATTTTGATTTATTAAGTAAATAAAAAAAACTAGAAAATTTAATAAAGTAAAGCGTAAACTAATAAAAGAGCAAGTATGATGAAATAAATACTCAAAAGTCATAAAGTGTCTACTAGCATGTTCCCAAGACCCGGTGTCATAAATATATGAGTAACTAGTAGAATATACAAAACATCTACGCTACTGTCTAAAAGTGAGATAGACAGAAAATAAATACAAAAGAGAGAGACTGCGTGTAATGAGCCAACCAGTCATTTTAACTTTTAGAACCCTGTTCCCTAAAATAAAACTTCATGTAGGTGCTTGTAATGATTTATGACTTGCGGGGACGGTTGGTTCGGGATTTGAAAGTATTTGGGGTGAAACCAGAACACTTGGTTCCTTAAGTTGGCCTTAAAGTGCTAAGTTTGACTTCGGTCAACATTTTGAGAAAACGACCCCGGAATAGAATTTTGATGATTCCAACAGCTCCGTATGATAATTTTGGACTTAGGAGCGTGTTCGAAATTTTATTTAGAAGTTCGTAGTTAAATTAAGCTTGAAATGACTAAAAACAAGAATTTAAGTTTGGAAGTTTGACCGATGAGTTGACTTTTTGATACCGGAGTCGGAATCCAGTTCCAAAACTTTTCATAGCTCTGTTATGTAATTTATGACTTGTGTGTAAAATTTGAGGTCAATCGGAGTTGATTTGATAGGTTCCGACATCGAATGTAGAAGTTGAAAACTCTTAGTTTCATTAAGCTTGAATTGGGGTATGATTCATGGTTTTAGCATTGTTTGATGTGATTTAGAGGTTCGACTAAGTTCGTATGATGTTTTAGGACTTGTTGGTATATTTGGTTGAGGTCCCGATGGCCTCGGGTGAGTTTCGGATGGTTAACGGATCAAAAGTCGGACTTAAAACGCTGCTACAATTTTTCCTATTGTTGTATATTCTGGGCTGTGATCGAGCCCCAGATCGAACCCAGATATCGAGCCCATGATCGAGGCCTGAGTCGAAGCCAGGGACGAGGCTCAGTATCGAAGCTACGATCGAAGGTCCAGCTCGAGGGCCATGATCGAAGGCAAAGCTCGAGGGCGAGGATCAAGACCCAAGATCGAACTTGATCGAGGCCATGACCATGTCCCAGGCTCGAGGCCATGACCATGTCCCAGGCTTGAGGCCTGATCGAGGCCATGACCAGCTCCCAAGATCGAGCTCCCATGATCGAGCTCCCAAAAAAATCGAGCTCCCGAGATCGAGCTCCCCTGATCGAGCTCCTTGATCGAACTGGACAGAGCTGCAAGTTATAAAAACAGAGGACATTCGTCCCATTTGCCATTTTTGACGAACTTGAGCTTGAGCAGAGGCGACTTTTGACAGATTTTCAAGGGAAAAATATTGGGGTAAGTGATTCTAACTCGGATTTGGTCTACATATACAAGTATATCATTGTTTTCACCATAAATTAGTGTTTTGAGATTTAAATTTGGGAAATTTTTAGAAATCTCATAGAAACGAATTTTTGAGATTTCGGTATCGATTCGGAGTCGGATTTGAGTGAAACTGGTATGGTTGGACTCGTAATTGAATGGGTTGTCGGATTTCGTAACTTTTGCCGGATTCCGAGACGTGGGCCCACGAGCGAATTTTTAATTAATTTCGGGATCTTTTCTTTAAAATGTAGTATTTTCTTATAGAATTGATTCCTATAATATTTAGTGATTGTATCGAATTATTTTGGCTAGATTCGAGCCAGACGGAGTTGGATAATCGTGGAAAAGGCCTTATAGTGGATTAAATTGGAGCAAGACGAGGTAAGTCTCTTGTCTAATTTTGTGAGGGGGAAATTTACCTCATAGGTGATTAAAATTAAATAATTATTGCTAATTGTGGGGCTACGTATGCACGAGGTGACGAGAGTCCGTGCGTAGCTACTATTAATGCTGAAGTCCGGGTAGTTTAGGACTCAAAGCATGCATTACTTGTGTAAATAGTATTCTTTGATTAATTAATATTAATTGATATGTATGAATATATTGTGAATTGTTAGATAAAGATATTAAAGGATGNTGAAACTGGTATGGTTGGACTCGTAATTTAATGGGTTATCAGATTTCGTAACTTTTTCCAGATTTCGAGACGTGGGCCCCACGGACGACTTTTTAATTAATTTCGGGATTTTTATTTAAAATGTAGTATTTTCTTATAGAATTGATTCCTATAATTTTAGTGATTGTATCGAATTATTTTGGCTAGATTCGAGCCAGACAGAGTTGGATAATCGTGGAAAAGGCCTTATAGTGGATTAAATTGGAGCAAGACGAGGTAAGTCTCTTGTCTAATCTTGTGAGGGGGAAATT
>AWOL01S0044840.1:51424-83020 GCA_000715115.1 Nicotiana otophora
TCCAATAGCTTTTGTGGCTCGCCGGCCGCAGCTGGTCTGGGCTCAAGTATAGCTGCTGCATCTGGCTGAGCTCCGCCCACGGGTAGTGCGCCCGGGGTTTGATACACGGCAGCTGCATGCCCTGGAGCCTGAGCGGTAGGGATCTGTGCTCCCCCTCTTGCCATAGATATGGTTGGGTCTGCTGGAAATAAACCAGCCTGAGTCATAGAATCCATGAAACGCAACATACGGCCCATGACCTCCTGGAATCCTGGCGTGGACATGAAATCCACTAGGTTTGGCTCCACTGCAGGCACCTCGCCCTGCTCCTCAATAATAGGACCCTCCACTGGATCCACTGGTGGCACTACTGGAGAAACTCTAGGGCGCCCTCGTCCTCTACCATGAGCTGGAGCCCTCCCTCGACCTCTACCTCGGCCTCTAGCAATAGGGGGAGCAGCTTCTCCACGGCCGGGTACATCTGTCGTGCGCGTTCTCACCATCTGTGAGAGAATAAGAGAAAGATACTTAGCACAACATAAACTGCACGATAGGAGATGAAAGAAGAGTAGTTTCCTAATACGCTATAGCCTCTCGAAGATAAGTACGGATGTCTCCGCACCGATCCACAATATTCTATGAGGTCTGCTCATGACTTGTGAGACCTACATGAACCTAGTGCTTTGATACCATGTTGTCACAACCCAATTCCTCCTATAGGTGGTGATGGCGCCCAATGTCGTCGCTAGGCAAGCCAACGGTGAACTAGCCTTATATTTATTCCTTTTAATAAGTTCAAAGTAGTTGATTTTGATTTATAAAGTAAACACAAAAAGTGAAAAATTTAAGAAAGTAAAGCGTAAACTAATAAAAGATCAAGTATGATGAAATAAATAATCAAAAGTCATAAGTGTCTACTACTATGTTCCCAAGACCCAGTTTCATAAGTGTATGAGCAACTAGTAGAATATACAAAACACCTAAGCTACGGTCTGAAAGTGAGATAGATAGAAAATAAATACAAAAGAGAGAGACTACGGGTGCTGCAGAACGGACTCAGAGAGCAGCTCACCAATTAGCCTCTGAATAACGAGGGTGCGCGCCTAAATGGACACCAGATGCACCTGCCTCAGATCATACACGATTAGTGCAAAAGTGTAGCGTGAGGACATAAATAACATGTACCCAGTAAGTATCCAGTCTAACCTCGAAGAAGTAGTGACGAGGGGTCCACATCGACACTTACTATGGGCCAGCAAATAAAATACAAAAATTCTAAAAATGCATGGAATATGTGACTAATAATAATAACACAATAGCAAGTAATGAATAAATGATTCTTTAACTGATAGTAAATTCCACAGTCTCCAACTAACACTTACTAGTTCCAAAGCAATTTCTATCATTAAATAGATTATAACTTCTTACGTCGTAAAATAATATCAAGTGTAATCGGGCTCCGAGTATTATCACGCACGATTTATGCCGAGGTCGTCCGGCCCGATCCAAAATATTATGTGCATTGCCGAGGGTCGAACGTCACGAACCATAGATACATCTATTATACTGCCGAGGCGAACGGCCCACTCCCATGAGAGAAGAGAAATATACCTCGCTCGCGGAAGAACTTGCAACGCGAGGGGACATGGATTTCTCAGAATTATTATACATTTCCTCAATTCTTCCCAAAAATAAGATATATAAATATAAAATTTGCAACTTTAAAATCCCTAGCCTCAACTCTACTCAAAACAATTAATATGCATAATAAACACAATGGTATGTGGATCTTAGACTACCTGGACATATCATGGAATACAGCTAGGCACGAACTCTCGTCACCTAGCGTGTACGTAGCTCCCCACACAAGTAGTACACAACAAGATATACCTAAGGGGATGAGTTCCCTCTTACAAGGTTAGACAAAAGACTTACCTCGATTCCAAGTCCTCAATCCGACTCTCCAACCTCACTAGAACTCCTCAAACGATGCTGAGGCTCCGAAACTAATCAAAAGTCGTATAAACTAGTAAATATATACTCGAAAGTTCATAATTTAGCTTTTATATTAGTTACCCAACCCAATTTGGAAGGTTCATGAAATTCACCTCCGGGCCCACGTCTCGGATTAAAAGCCCTCACTACCCAGCGATTTCCTCTTCTACGGACCTAGGGTCGCACCTGCGACGCCGCACCTGCAGAAATTTCATCGTAGGTGCAGTTCTCACTAAGGTTGAGCAAGTCTGGATCTACGGAGAATCATGCGCACCTACGCATCCGCTTCTACGGAAACTGCCCGCACCTATGCATTCGCGTATGCGGATGGACCTCCACTCCTACGACCCCAGGCATTCCTGGCCTCGTCCGCATCTGCGACCACTGTCCTCGCATCTACTAGCTCGCATATGCGAAAAACCCTCGCATTTGCGATCATTGCTCAGCCCACTCTAGGCCGCTTTTGCGGTCACTCCTCTCGCACCTGCGTGTCCGCACCTACGGCCAAACCCCATGCATGTTCGATGACACCAGCACAACAGCAAGTTCAACAGCTCAACCAAAGTCCGTAATGATCTGATTAGCACCCGAGGCCCCCTCGGGACCCCATCTAATTACACTAACGCATCCAACAACAATATACGGACTCGCTCGCGTGATCGGAACACCAAATTGGCATCCAGAATCACGAATCAGATACCAAAACGCATTAATTCAACATGAAACTCAAAAATTTTTAAAAATACTTCCGCGCGTACGATTCCTTACAAATCAACTCGGAATAACACCAAATTTTACGTGCAAGTCATAAATCACTACACAGAACTATTTCTAGGCTCGAAATCCGAAACAGACCTCGATAACACCAAAGTCTACTCCAAACCAAATTTAAAGAACTAGAAAAACCTTCAATGAACCAACTTCCCACATTGAGCGTCGGAACGCTCCCCGGTTACCCGAAACCCGAGCCGAACACACGCCCAGGTCCAAAATTATCATACGAATTTATTGAAACCTTCAAAATCCGGTTTCGAGGTTATTTACTCACAATGTTGACTCAAGTCAAACTTGGCCACCTTATGCCACTATTAAGGAACTAAGTGTTGCGATTTCAACCCGAACTAACCATCCTCGCAAGTCATAAAACAGTAAAAGCACGTACATGGAGTCTTATTTAAGGGAACGGGAATCTAGAAAGCAAAACGATCGGTCAGGTCGTTACATTTAAACTAAGACACATTTAGTGCATTATTTTTAATGAGGTTATTATGAATATATTTTAAAAATAAAAACTCTTTATTGAGAATTGTAGTATTATTTTAAATTGTGTGTGTTTTAATATGATGTTATTATAGTAATTTATTTATTTGTTCACCTTTTTTTACTTATAAAAAAAGTGACACCGCTTATAAAATATCTTGCGTACGCAACTGATCACAACTCTCAATGTACAACGAGTTTAGCCATGAAACAAGATACCAAATTAAAGCATTTAAAATTTACTTTTCAATGCTTCAAACCATTTGTTATTTGGAAATTCCTACCTAAGCATTTTACTGAAGATTGACTTATTAGAGAATCCCCGCGCGCGAGTAAAGCAAAACATGCGCCAAAAACCAGAAAAGTGAGATGTTATGCGATTAACAAGTCCAAGAGAATGAAAGTGATGTATGTAAATCTTAGTTTCCTCCATTAAATCATAGGTAATTGTTGAATTTGTGAGTTATAGAGACTTCGTTTATATGTTATGAGTACCAGTAAATATTTAAATGCTACGAATTTTGTATAGCAGTCATTATTAAGAATGTATTTCAGAAAGTAATCAGGTGTATATGCTTATTCTGTAAATTCAAATTGTCGAAAACGTAATTAAAATTTTTATGTGTTTTAATAACTTGATAAGTATGCTATTGCATATATTGCTCAAACTCAGCTCAGAATTTGTAATTATGGTCAATATTTTAACTAATGGAGTCCATCTCATATAAGCATAAGCATTTTTGCAAAGTGTAGACTTTATTGGCAATATTCTTTGGGACCCAAAAATATTGCATTATGTGGTGGACATCATTTGCACAAGTTGTATCTCTTCTTTTACACCTAAGAGGCCAAGATTTTTTAGTCTATAAAAGGGAAAGCAATTAGTTCATTTTAGACACACCAACAAGACTTGAGTCTTCATTTCTTGTTTCTTCCTTTCATCCTTTTTATTAAGAGTGTTTTGTATGAGAGTTTAGTGTTGGGAAGCACTTGTGTGAACCCTTTCTTTTGAGTGATCTTGTGAGGTTATTCTCTTAGGGTAATTGGAATTAATTAGAGTGTTTACTCTAATTTTGTACTCTCTTTATGCTCTTATTGGTGTAGTAAAATTACTCCTCTCCGCTTGTGGACGTAGGTCACTTTGACCGAACCACGTTAAATTTATATCTTCTTTATATGCTTTAATTGCCGTTGTTATCAACTTTCATTGTCTTTGTTATTGTCATTATACCATTGTTTGGCTAAATTCTGCACTACCCGGATTCCCGATCCTAATAAATTGGTATCAGAGCCGGATCAAATCGGGTTTGTTTCAGTAGTCAATATGACTCTAACAAAGACCTATGTTGAGAAATTTGACCGAAGTGCAAACTTCGAAATGTGGCAATTAAAAATGGAAGTTATCCTAATTCAGGATGGCTTAGACTTGGCGTTGCAAGGAAAGGAGAAGAAGCCGGATAAAATGACGGATGAGGAGTTTGCCGTCATAGACAAAAGGGCAAAAGCAAGTATCATTTTAAATCTCTCAAATAAGGTTTTACGTGAAGTTTCTATAGAAACCACAGCCAAAGGCATGAGGGAAAAATTAAAAACCTTATATATGAAGAGGACGGTGGAAAATAGACTTTACCTGAAGCAGAAGCTTTATACAATTCGTATGGGTGAAGGTACCTCTATTCTCTCTCATCTTGACACCTTTGATTCCATTCTTATGGATTTGAGTAATATAGATGCTGAAATTAAAGATGAGGATCAAGCTGTGTTACTGCTTTGTTCTCTACCCCCATCTTTTAAGCATATAAGAGATACTATGCTTTATGCAAAGGATAATATCTCTTATAAGGATATTAAATCTATCTTAAAATCAAAAGAACAGATAGATAGTGATATTACTGGGGAAGCTAGTGGAACTCAAGCGAAAGTTGGCTTGTTTGTTAGGAGCAAATCCGACTCCATATCCAGATACAATAATTTAGAGTGTCGCTATTGTCATAAGAAAGGTCACAATATCTCTGAATGCTATAAACTGAAAAATAAAGAAAAGCACAAANTCTTGACACCTTTGATTCTATTCTTATGGATTTGAGTAATATAGATGTTGAAATTAAAGATGAGGATCAAGCCGTGTTACTGTTTTGTTCTCTACCCTCATCTTTTAAGCATATAAGAGATACTATGCTTTATGCAAAGGATAATATCTCTTATAAGGATATTAAATCTATCTTAAAATCAAAAGAACAGATAGTTAGTGATATTACTGGGGAAGCTAGTGGAACTCAAGCGAAAGTTGGCTTGTTTGTTAGGAGCAAATCCGACTCCATATCCAGATACAATAATTTAGAGTGTCGCTATTGTCATAAGAAAGGTCACATAATCTCTGAAAGCTATAAACTAAAAAATAAAGAAAAGTATAAAGAAAGAAAAAATGAGCAAAAAATACTGACACCGCTGAAACTAGTGTACCAACTGATGAGATTGAGGGAACTATATTTTTAGCAACTAAAACTAGTTTCAGATCAGAAAATGAGTGAATTTTAGATTCCGGTTGTTCATATCATATGTGTCCTAGCAGGGACTTGTTTTCTACATATGATTCAGTTACAGGTGGAGTTGTCCAATTGGGTAACAATGTTACTTGTAACGTTATTGGCAAAGGTACAATTCAGATCAAAATGCACGATGGTGTGGTGAGAATTCTCACCGATGTTAGACATGTTCCTGACTTAAAGAAAAATCTCATATCTTTGGGCACTCTAGAATCTCTTGGGTGCAAGTACACAGGTAAAGGTGGAGTTCTGAAAGTTTCTCATGGTGCTCTTGTGATCATGAAATCACACAGATCTGGTTCGTTGTATACTTTATTGGGATCCACTGTTATAGGCCCTACTACAGTTTCGATATCAGACAACTTGTCTGATTTTGATGGCATTAAATTTTGACATATGCCCATTAGGGCTTTTGCGGAGAAGGTGGAGCAAATTTACTATATCAGCCAAAATTAGGCCAAGGTAAAGATTTGTAATTATGGCCAATATTTTGGCTAATGGAGTCCATCTCATATAAGCATAAGCATCTTTGCAAAGTGTAGACTTTGTTGGCAATATTCTTTGGGACCCAAAAATATTGCATTATGTGGTAGACATAATTTGCACAAGTTGTATCTCTTGTTTTACACCTAAGAGGCCAAGACTTTTTAGCCTATAAAAGGGAAGACAATTAGTTCATTTTAGACACACCAACAAGACTTGAGTCTTCATTTCTTGTTTCTTCCTTTCCTCCTTTTTATTAAGAGCATTTTGTATGAGAGTTTAGTGTTGGGAAGCACTTGTGTGAACCCTTTCTTTTGAGTGATCTTGTGAGGTTATTCTCTTAGGGTATTTGGGATTAATTAGAGTGTTTACTCTAATTTTGTACTCTCTTTTGTGCTCTTATTGGTGTAGTAAAATTGCTCCTCTCCGCTTGTGGACGTAGGTCACTTTGATCGAACTACGTTAAATTTGTGTTTTCTTTATATGCTTTGACTACCGTTGTTATCAACTTCCATTATCTTTGTTATTGTCATTATACCATTGTTTGGCTAAATTCCGCACTACCCGGATTCCCAATCCTAACAGAATTAGATAATGTGATCACATACGAAATTGGAGAAGTAAGCAACCTTTCCCGCGGGCATGAGTGTTATGGACGTCAGGACTAGCTACCCCACACTTACAAGTGTTAACACGTATTCATTCAGCTCGAGGGAAGTGGCCAACCTCCCAAGTATGAGTGTTGCTAGGAAAAGCTTATGACGGTTATCTCACACTTGCAAGTTCTATTGTTCGTCGGGAGATAGGCTGGCACTCTCCCTATATATGTGTGTTGTTAGTCTTCACGTATGAAGGGCCATACTATGATAAACTCTTTTAAAATTTTAAATAGTTATTTCCTTAAGAATAGTTTCTCAGTTTTCAGTATTAAATATATGACTGCTTATATTATTTCCCTGCATGTCATTATAATTATTTAGCCAGGATAATTCTGTTCCTCTACTTAGGTGATTGTCAACAAGACTTACTGGGTACATTATTAGTGGTACGTAGCCCATTTGATCTACTATGTCATGTGACAGGTGTTGAGGATGTAAATGACGAAGCATGTGGCTGGAAACAAATTTATAGATCTAATTGGTGAGCTCTATTGGTTTTTCCATGTGCTAGTTGTTTCCTTCAGTTTATGCTATATTTTCAGACGGTTGGTGTTTACGCGTAAAACGGTATAGTTAAATTTATAACGTGTTTTATAGACACGTGAATTAATGTGTTTACGCGTAAAATGATATAGTTAAATTTATAACGTGTTTTATAGACACGTGAATTAATTTAGCCAGAAATATAAAATAGATAAGAATAAAATCAAGAATATAAAATAACTTAAAAAAAATACGAGCCTCGCTATCAATTTAGCTTCTCCGATAGCAATAACAAGAACTATATTAAGAATAAGGCAAAAGAGCAATTTGATAGAATAAGAGTTGATTTTCTTTTATGTACAAAATCTTTCCTATTTATAGCTCTATTCAGGGAGACAAGATCCCCAAATCAAGCTCTTCTTGAATGAGAATAAGACCTATTGATGGTTGTATAATGGATGGCCTTTGATATAGATATTTCTTGTAATGACTGCTCATTTAATGTTGTCTTTTTCAACCGATGACTTTCTTCGAAGTCTTTGTCATCAGTTTCTATGCCTTCAGAACTCACCTAATACCGGCCACATGCTTGTATCTGACGAGCGCAAAACACAACACAAAATTAATGCTCGTTAATCAAAAATAGTATAGTAAAATATCGTCTCCACATGGATTGGATTTAAATAATGTTCGAGTAATTTCTTACGTATTTGTTATTCAGGATGATCAATACTTGATTTGGAGTGATTACTACAATAATTAATTACTAAATTAAGATTACTAATAATTAGACCTTATCACAGAAAATGAGAGTTGAACTAAAACTGGTTGTAAACAATAAGAGAAATGAGGGTATCAATAAGATATGTGTAGGATAGCTATTCAGGATCTAACTCTATTTAAATTCACTTCTAATTTTCTAATGATTCTCATGAATTCACAGTATAATTAGTTTAAACGTAAGGTCAAGATTCCTCTCTCGATTAAATCTGAACTCTGCAAAATAAACTAATATGAAGCACTGTGAAGATATGCAAGAACATGTTAATGGACTAGTCTTTAGGAAAACGTCTCTCGAATATTCTCCTAACTTGGTTTAATCAATAACTCAAGAAGCTCTCTCGATTACTTAGAAGAATCATTAAATTAAACCAAACTAAATAATGCAGAATTAATCACCAAAATATTCCTCTTTCGATTAAATAAACTAGTGAACAAATTCACAATCAATTCAAAGCACCATAAACGAATATTCATGCAACTAAACTAGAGTTAAATCTACAAACAACACTCAAAACACTATATATGTCGAAATCCTAAGGAAGAACTACTTCATAGATATGGAAAAAGTTATCAAAAATAAGTTTTAAAATATAGAAAACATCAAAGACAATTTTACAATACAAACTCTCATTTTTGCACCGATTGTTGGCAAGAGAACTAATGAAATCTTGTGTATTCAAATCATGGTAGCTCTCTAAAACCCTCAGAGATCGAATCCCCCTTCAAAAACGTATTTACCGTATATTTATACTGTGTAGAAATAGTCTTAAACCGAAATAACCTTAATGGGCCGAAATAGGATCGCACAGACCTAAAAATAGCATTGGCACGTACGTCGCGCCGCACGACGTGCCAATGGACAAAATCAGAGAGCTGTTTTCGTTTCTGCGTAACAAAGTATACTTTTGAGAATATCAGAACTTTTCAATTGTGGCTTGTTATATATGTTTGAATTGCCACATTGTTAGCACGTTGGCAGACACAAAGTGTTGCCAACTTTTCATGTCATTAGTTCCTCCACTTCTACTTCTCTTTTTTATTTCTTTAACTATTCAAATAAGTACTCGGTACTCGGCCTAGAACACGATTCCAACTAAACTCTCGAACTTTTACTCAGACTTTAAAGTTCTCTTTTTATTTAATTTAGCTCTAAAAACTTATCTTAGACCGGAATATTAACTTATTCGTATTTTAGCTCAAATACAATTAAAGTGTAGCAAATAATATGTGCAAAGTAGTCAAAAACTCGTATCTCTAGCCTACCATCAATACCCCACACTTAAATCATTGCTTGTCCCGAGAACTCGAGGTTTTGTGGTGCTCGTCGCGGTACGAATTTTTGGACTTGCAGTGCATTGAGGAGTTGGTGGGAAACGTTTTGCATAAGAAGGCACTTCTGCGGTCAGCTCTACGAACGCAGATCTATTCTGTTGGCTGCAGATGTGTCGCAAAGTGAAACATGACAAGCTCAATTTTGGAGGCTATTTCGCGGTCCAGTATGCGACCGCATAACCATTTTGCAGGGGGGAATTGGATGGGAGAGCCAGCATGAGAAAATTTCAAAGGGAGATTTTACGGTACATTATGCGCCCGCATAACTGATCTACGGACCACAGATCTGCCGCAGGCTGGGCCAAGCCAGCCCAGTTTTAGAGGACCATTTTGTGGTCCACTTTGTGGACCGCATGTTGAATTTGTGGAATTTTCTAACTCGGCCCTATTTTAATAAATAGATTTAAGGGGTCGTTTTTTAAGGGAAATTTTGATATTTTAAGAGAGAGGGGAAACTAGAGAGAGAAGAAGGAGCTCCAACATCTTCCACTTCGATTTCTTGCTCAAGCCGTGGAGAATTCACAAGGAAAGTGTCACGACTAAAATCCACACCGTCGTGATGGTACCTAACCTAACTCGCTAGGTAAGCCAATTAACAAAATAACATAATATATAACATTAACGTGAATCAAAGATGAGGTAACTGAATTTCTATACAACTCCCCAAGTACTGGTAGTACAAATCATGAGCTTCTAAAATATAGAATTTACAAAGCTGGTTTAAAATAAAACACACCATATGTTTGAAATTTACATGAACAAATTTGAAATACTAAAGCTACCAAGATCAAGAGGCAGCTATGACCGGAACGAAGGTACATCTTCAGAGCCAGCTCCCTCCGTACGTAGCAACATCAACATTTATCATCTGCACACAAGATGCAGAAGTATAGTATTAGTACAACTGACCCCATGTACTCAATAAGTAACAGACCTAACCTTAGGTTGAAAGTAGTGACGAGATGGGACAAAGGTCAGGGTCCAACTCCAATAACTAACAAAAGTTCATAACAATATAATAAAGATGGTACAAGAAATAGCTCAGCTTGTTCACAGTTACGAAAAATAGGCATGCTTTTCAAGTATAACAGTAAATCTCAAATCTTTCACCGAAAACACCAAAAATATGTGTAAGTTTAAAAACTGTGATTTTTCCAAAAAAAAAAACTTTCAACAACAGTTAAGAAGTCTTATTATCATGAATTAATAGAACCTGCGCTCACTGTGAGTGTGCAAACTCCGAAGGGGCAGATCCCGTACAAGCAATAATATAACATGTTGCGGCGTGCAGCCCGATCCACATATAGCTTTAAGGCCTGCTGCGGCGCACAACCTGATCCGCATATAGCTATAAGGCTTGTTGCGGTGTGCAACCCGATCCACACACACACACAGAGATAAATATATATATATATATATATATATATATATATAGATAGTACATGATGCGGCGTGCAATCCGATCCCATCAATATCACTCACAATTCGGCCCTCAGGCCCCAACTCAGTCATCAATCTCTACAGTCTATCGGGCTCATAAATCTTATGCCAATCAGCCCAAACAATGACAACATGTTGAGACAACAAATGATAAGAGAGACTGAGATATGATATGCAAATGAATGAATATGACTGAGTATGTAACTGCAATTTAAGCAAATATCTCAACAACTAAAATGACCACAGTGGGCCCCAATAGAAGAAGCATATAGCCTAAACATGGTTTCTAACATGGATCAAAACTCATTTACTATATCACGTAGAAATTTTCATGGATAAAGATAAGATTAATTAACTACACAGTACCACAGAATTAACCGAGCCATAATTCACACGGTACACGCCCACACGCCCATCACCTAGCATGTGCGTCACTTCACACCAAATACATAACATGTATATTTAAGGATTCATACCCTCAACACCAAGTTTAGAAGTGTTACTTACCTCAAACAAGCCAAGTCCAATACCGAGCAAGCCAAACGATGCTCCAAAAATGCAATCTCGCGCGTACCGACCTCTGAACAGCTCGAAACTAGCCAAAAGTAAATCCAATGCATCAAATAATGCCAAAGGAAACAAACACAATCGATAAAGGTCGAATCTTTAATCCAAAGCCCAAAATCAATCCAAAAGTTCAACCCGGGCCCGCACCTCGGAACTCGATGAAACTTATTAAATCTGACAACCCATTCAATTACGAGTCTAGCCATACTAGTTTTACTCAAATCTGACTTCGAATTGACATTCAAATATCAAAAAATTATTTTATGAAACTATAGACAATTTCTCCGATTTCTCTTTAAAACTCAATAATCCAATGCCGAAAATGAAGATTACTTCATGAAATATAATCATAAGTGAGTCAAGAATACTTACCCCAAGTTGTGTGAAAACATTCCTCTCCAAAGTCGCACAAATCGAGCTTCAGAATCCGAAAATGTGTATAAAATGACCAAAACCTCAATTATAGCTTCTGCCCAGATCTGCTCACACATGCGATCCCACTAGCCGCTTCTGCGGCGTCACATCTGTGACTGGAACCTAGCATCTGCAGAGTCCACTGTCCAGCTGACCCCCTCGCACCTGCAGAAATATTCTGCTTCTGCGATGTCGCGGGTGCGGGACAAATCACGCTTCTGCTGCCTTCACACCCAGCTGCGCAGTCCGATTTTGCGATGGGCTGCTCGCTTCTGCGACCAAGCTTCGCAGAAGCGGTTGCACTAGCAACCCAAAAATTCCAGCAACTTCAACTAGGCTTCAATCGACCCGAACCCCATCTGTAACTCACCCGAGCCACTCGGGACCTCGTCCGAATATATCAATAAGTACAATAACATAACACGGACTTACTCGAGGTCTCAAATTTTATCAAACAATGTCGAAATGATGAATCGCACCTCAATTCAAACTTGAATGAACTTTGAACTTTCTACTTCCAAAACTCGCGCCAAAACATATCAAATCAACTCGGAATAAACTCAAATTTTACACACAAGTCCCAAATGACGTAACGAAGCTATTCAAATTCCTGGAACCACAATCCGAGTCCGATAGGCATAAAGTCAACTCCCGGTCAAACTTATAAACTTTCCAAACCTTCAAATTTCCAACTTTCGCCAATTAGCACCGAAACCTTCTAGAAATATCCAAATGCAAATTCGGGCATATGCCCGATTCCAAAATCACCATCCGGACCTAACGGAACCATAAAATCTCCAATCCAAGGTCAAACACTAAATAGTCAAACTTGGTCAACTCTTCCAACTTAAAGCTTAAATTATGAAATTCATTCTTCCAAATCGATTTTGATGTACCGAAAAACGAAAACCGACGATTCACACAAGTCACAATACATCATACGGAGCTACTCATGCCCTCAAACTACAGAGCGAAGTGTAAATGCTCAAAACGACCCGTCAGGTCGTTACATTCTCCCCCACTTAAACATACGTTCGTCCTCGAACGTGCCGAGGGTCGCTCCAAAGCCATCAAACTGCCGTGTAACCTTACCATGCACATACCCGAGGGTGATCCTACATCACCTTATTCCATATAGGCCTGACAAGACAACTTAACTTAAGATCATTACTTCAACCCTAGCCCGTAAACCTTACAATCCAATTTACAACATCCGGCATTTCCTATAAGACCTGAATCTCGCATCTACATACTGTATAAGTCTGAACCAGCTGTATCAAGTCATAACCATAACCCAAGACAAAATCACATGATATACCACATAATTCAAATACTCATAGCAATAATTCCCGACCATAATAATTGCTCGAAGCAAACCCGGTACCGGTAATAACCCTTATATCAAACAAAACCTCATTCTAAAATCTTCGTACACTATCAATGATGAAAGAAGAACGCAAAAACTCGTAACCACTTATCAGATCAACAAGTCATGGAGATCCCTCTCCTTCGACAAGAACTATAGCTAATTTCTAAGTCTATCAACGATATTATCCTTCCAAATATACCGCAAACACATCTGATAGCACCCATTCTAAGTCCGATGACCTCATCTCATCACACAACCACTCTAGTGACATGCCACCTCAATACAACTTAAAACCACAACCCACGAAATCCGTGCACCAATAAGCAACAACCCAAATATACTCAATCATGGAAAATGACTCAAACAAGAGAACTATCCAGGAAGCTCAAAAAGTACCACCACAACCGCAATGCTACAAACCCATCTTACATAGTAGAACCAAGACACACGAATCTAACACAAAGGACCATATCCCGACATAACCCAGCTATAATGCGTGACCCCATCCAAACACGGGTCCATATGAAATACCTCAAGTCACCATGCTCAAAATCAACAACTACATGTAATTCGACATAAAATACACAAAGTGTATGACCATAACCACGGAGAAGCAAATAGAACAATATACCACAGTCCGGAGAGAACATAACCAAGGCGCAATCAACCATTCGACACCCCAATAATCATCTCGCTCAAATCCCGCTACAAGACCCAAATAGTACCGCACCATGTGTGCTTATAACCAAAATATCACAACCCCCCGTATCATATATGAGTAACATATAGATCATATCAGATCATGAATAAGCTCAACTCTAACCGAATGTCACATCCCCCAACAATAGCAGTACGGAGTCGACCAATCTGACCTGGTGTAGAATACACATCCTCGTTGGGCCCCAATAAACTCTGGTCATCCACAAATTGATAAATAATCCTCTGAAAGTCCACAATGACCTAACCATAACATATACTACCATCTGGCTAGCTTGGTCACATCTTCATAGTCCACATCCACAAAACAATCTGCTCCTGAGAACTCCCGGTATTCAAATCCATGGAACACACGAATCACCATATCTTATCCCAACTCCACTGCCCGAGTGTCTAACACATTTGTCATACATGATCATCTCACGAGGAATACTTCTATAATTCTTTCGTGCTACATAGCAAAATCTGAATATCAGCAGTCGATCATCCAGGCGAGTACTGCAATACCAATGAAGCATCAATAAGTCAACACTTAGTGCACCTTCTGAAATGTACACTCCCTCAAGAAATACCAAGTAGTAATATCATTCATTTAGTCATCTAAAACTGTCCATGTTGTCTAAGAATTCATGACCTTCCCTTCAAAACTGAAACATGACCTTGCACATGAAATCTCAATCCTACACAACACATCACATCTATCTTGCCATCAAATGAAATGTACGAGACTCTCATAATCAACTCTGAGTCACCAGCAGAATACGTTGTCAATTAGCCAGGAACCTTCCATTTGATCTCATCCAAGAGAAAATCACAACACACAACATGCTTCGCATGCCAGCAGGAAATATACACCTCGAACCGTGGTAGAAACCATTGAGAACACTTTGAAATCTATTTGCACATAATCAAGCCATCAGAACTGAATATCTCTAATTCAACCAGGTCGCGCATGTCGCCAAACCTAAGAGTATTGACACCAAAACACTTGTAGAGCCTCACCACATCATAAGTACCTAAAGAACCGATTATATCCATTACCGTGCTGATCTAAGCTACTACCAAGCTATCCCATTTCTTCGAGTTCCTTCTGAATTGCCCTCAAGCTGACATTTCTCCTTGTTAGAATACAGTGATCCTCATCCAAAGCTCATCACAAGAGGTCCTAGCATAAAACCATACTGCCCTAAGTCCCATAAGCCGCTATATTCTCTCTCAAGCACCACAAAAGTACCACAACCAAGACACCCACTCTCAAGAGACCTTCTGTGAATACAAAACCATTTCCTTCCTCTTGACGCTGAAATGTAGAATTCATAATGATATAGAAATACCACAAGTCTCGATACCATTCAACTTAAATCTCATATTCTAGCTATATACAAATCCGCAAAATTCTTAATTGCTACATATAAATCTTGAATCCATTAGAACCTTCTCGAGAGTCATCCACTCTGCTCAAATCTCAATTGCACCGCCTAAACGAGTTGAACGACTTGTGCCCTATTAGCACAACAACACCCAAAGAAGTAATCTCTCCTTAATGCAATCGAGCAAAGTCCTACTCTATGCGCACTACGTCTTCCACAACGACAACCCTATCATTCCATGATCCCTATATACCCATAAAGTGTGACATAACCCGTATCTAGAAATTCCTTTTCTCGAGTCATCCTCGATCTCAACCTCCGCAAGTCACATCTGATTCACAAGTATGCCTCAAACCGAAACCAACACAACACATATACAATCAAATCGGTGATAACACACTCCCCCACTTGGCTCAAAGCCATGGAATAAAACATCTAATAACTCATAATACCCATACTCTATTACTGCCATAATCCCGCACCTTATTTCAATTCAATCCTTCATAAGCTCATGTAACACAAACCATCTAATACCTCAAATAATCTATAAATCTGGCATTCATCCTCGTGACAATCAGGTCAACTATTACAACCGATACAAACTCAAATCGCACATGTATAACCCATTGGTAGAAAATAAAGACTCCACATAATATCATAAAAATCACAAATCCATAGATTACCCCGTAGGCTATAACCCACATGCTTAGCCTCAGACTAACATCTATCAATACCCTTTCACAACCACAACTACTACGCAATCACTTAATCTCCCTGAGTCTGAACTCACAACAAGACATGAATATCTACTTCATTCCACAATTAAACAACATGAAACAATTTTTAACACATTCATAACTCGAGACTATAAGTCACATCAAGATAGCAATCTAGCACCCGATAGTCCTTTTTATATCTCAAGAAAACTATTCTCGCCACAATCAAATCTTCTGGAAACACCCCGAAGTCACATCATACTCATCATATAGCTATACAGCCACTCATCGAGTTGTAAATTCCACTCATAGGGACGCTACCAGACATATAAGTCCAAAAGCACATGCTCACACAACCGAAATCCACGTGCTCATGCTATGGTCAAAGCCCGGCCTCAAGTCCTCCAGGCTGGCCCATCATCAGCACACAGAAATCACATCTCGCACATCATCCATGGAATCACAACTCGTCGATGCACAACTGATATTGAGCGCTCACATGCGCATACAAATACGTGGAGGAAATTCAAAGAGTTATGTCTTAAGCTAAATCAATTATGCGCGATAAGGAAAGAAAGATAATAAATTATCCTAAATGCCTTGTAGCCTTTCGAAGATAGGTATGGACGTCATCATACCGATCCGCAAGACTCTACTAGACACTTGCACATAACTCGTAAAACCTATAACCAACAACAGTTCATAACAATATAATAAAGATGGTACAAGAAATAGCTCAACTCGTTCACAGTTACGGAAAATAGGTATGCTTTTCAAGTATAATAGTAAATCTCAAATCTTTCACCGAAAACACCAAAAATATGTTTAAGTTTGAAAACTGTGATTTTTCCATAAAAAAACTTTCAACAACAGTTAAGAAGTCTTATTATCAGATGGCATGAGGAAAGTACATATCTATGCCTATATGTCAATGTGCATGTGAATGTCATAAATGTCACAAAACCGTGTAACAGGAGGGAATGCATCTCTATGCCTGTATGCCAAGTATACATGTCAATGCAATGCACTACAGTGATGAACTCATGTACCCACACTCTCAGAGTACTCAATCTCACTGTCTCACACTCCCACTCATCACACTCAATCACTCAACACACTACATCACTTAGCACTGCTGCGGCGCGCAGCCCGATCCCATCATGAATCAATAGAAATTATGCTCACTGTGGGTGTGCAGACTTCGGAGGGGCGGATCCTGCCCAAGCTCTAATATAACCTACTGCGACGTGCAGCACGGTCCACATATAGCCTTAAGTCCTGTTGCGGCGCGCAATCCGATCCATATATAGCCATAAGGCTTGTTGTGACGCGCAACCCGATCCATATATAGCCATAAGGATTATTGCGGCATGCAGCCCGATCAACATATATATAATACATATTGTGGCGTGCATCCCGATCCCATCAATATCACTCACAATCTGGCCCTCAGGCCCTAACTCAGTCATCAATCTCTCCAGTCTCTCGGGCTCATACCAATCAGCCCAAATAATGATAACATGTTGTGACAATAAATGATAACAGAGACTGAGATATGATATGCAAAATGAATGAATATAACTGAGTATGTAACTACAATTTAAGCAAATACCTCAACAACAGAAATGACCTCAATGGGCCCCAACAAAATAAGCATATAGCCTAAACACGGTTTCTAACATGGATCACAGCTTAATTACTCTATCACGAAGACATTTTCATGGATAAAGAGAAGATTAAGTAACTACACAGTACCACAGAATTAACCGAGCCATAATTCACACGGTGCACACCCACACGCCCGTCAGCTAACATGTGTGTCACCTCACACCAAACACATAACACGTATATTTAGGGATTCATACCCTCAGCATCAAGTTTAAAAGTGTTACTTACCTCGAACAAGCCAAGTCCAATACCGAGCAAGCCAAATGATGCTCCAAAAATGCAATCACGCGCGTACCGACCTCTGAACGGCTCGAAACTAGCCAAAAGCAACTCAAATAAATCAAATAATGCCAAAGGAAACAAACCCAATCGATAAAGGTCGAATCTTTAATCAAAAGTCCAAAATCAACCCAAACGTCCAACCAGGGCCCGCGCCTCAGAACTTGACAAAACTTATAAAATCCGACAACCCATTCAATTATGAGTCGAGTCATACTAGTTTCACTCAAATCCGACTCCGAATAGGAATCGATATTCAAATCTCAAAAAGTTGTTTTATGAAACTATAGACAATTTCTCCGATTTTTCTTTAAAAATAAATAATCCAATGCCGAAAACGAAGATTAATTCATGATATATAATCATAAGTGAGTCAAGAATACTTACTCTAAGTCGTGTGGAAAAATTCCTCTCCAAAGTCGCCCAAGCCGAGCTTCAAAATCTGAAAATGTGTATAAAATGACCAAAACCTCAATTATAGCTTCTGCCCAGGTTTGCTTGCACCTGCGATCCCATTAGCCGCTTCTGCAGCGTCGCATCTGCGACTAGAACCTCGCATTAGTGGAGTCCACTGCCCAGCTGACCCCCTCGCACCTGTAGAAAATTTCTGCTTCTGAGATGTCGCGGGTGCGGAACAAATCCTGCTTCTGCGACCTTCACGCCCAACTCCCCAGCCCACTTCTGCGATAGGCTTCTCGCTTCTGCGGAGTTGCTTCTGCGACCAAGCTTCCGCATAAGCGGTTGCACCAGCAACCCAAAAATTCTAGCAGCTTCAACAAGGCTTCAATCGATACGAATCCCGTCCGAAACTAACCCAAGACACTCGGGACCTCGTCCGAATATACCAATAAGTCCCTTAACATAACATGGACTTACTCAAGGTCTCAAATTACATCAAACAACGTCGAAATGATGAATCACACCTTAATTCAAACTTGAATGAACTATGAACTTAACTTCCAAAACTTGCACCGAAACATATCAAATCAACTTGGAATAAACTCAAATTTTGCACACAAGTCCCAAATGACATAATGAAGCTATTCAAATTCCTGTAACCACAATTCGAGTCTGATATTCACAAAGTCAACTCCCGGTATAACTTATGAACTTTCCAAATCTTCAAATTTCTAACTTTCGCCAATTAACGCCGAAACCTTCTAGAAATATTCAAATGCAAATTCGGGCATATGCCTGAGTTCAAAATTACCATCCGAACCTAACGGAACCATAAAATCTCCAATCCGAAGTCAAACACTAAAAAGTCAAACTTGGTCAACTCTTCCAACTTAAAGCTTAAATCATGAAATTCATTCTTCCAAATCGATTCTAATTAACATGAAAACCAAAATAGATGATTCACACAAGTCATGATACATCATATGGAGTTAATCATGCCCTCAAACTACCGAGAGAAGTGCATATGCTCAAAACGACCGGTCGGGTCATTACAGAAAGCTTGCAAAATTGTCTACTAAAGAGGTAAGGTTGTAGCCCTAGCTTTCAATTTCGGAATTGGGCTGATTAATCGTAATGGGGGATGTGGTTCATGAGAATAGGAGTTGGTTAATTATGCATGCATGTGCCAATGAAGGTGGTAGGAAGGTTTTACAATATATATGGGTAACCTATTGATGTGGGGATTGGTTTTGGGGTAAAGGATCATCACCATAGGACCTATAGTTTAATTTACACCCCTAGTATTTGATGAAATGCCTAAGTGAGTTGAACACATGAACCTCTTCCTAATTATGATTCAATATTGTCATATTCCTAATAGATTAAAGTTTCTAGAAGTTTCCAAACGTTGTAATAATCTAAGGAAAGCTCAAGCGAGGTATGTTGGCCAAACCTTTCTTATAGAATCGGACCCCATGAGTTCCTTATGAATTTTAAGCGCGGTTTGACCAAGCTCTCATCCTTATCGTGCTAAATTATCATCAAATGCTTGACTTATTGAATGTCTAAATTACTCTAATTATGTCTCAATTGCTCTATATGCATATCTTGCTCTTCCTTGGGAAAAAGTCCGAATATGATCGAATCATCAAACGATTATAAATTCAATCCACAGTTCCGTTGAAATCATCATGATCTTATTTGTAAATGTTTCTAATATGTCTTAAGCCCTTATGTATTCATGAAGCTAAATTTGTGGTATCCGGATGTGTCATAAGAAACTTTAAATGAATTATAGTCCATGTCAAATGGAAGAATGAAAGTGTGAATTATGAAATGCGGTCATCAAGCCAAGAATGATGATTTACAATTGTGTCAAAGAGTTCCAATGAAATGAAAGCAAGTATGAAAGGCAATGAAACGAATGTAATTCTTTTATATTTATTTTGGGAGGATCGTTTTGTCACCGAGGAAGGGTGGGTTAAAATAACTTAAACCAGAAACTACACGTGCCGGTGTAGAAGTAATTGAGGGATAAATTCCCGTATTGATATGTTGAGATTATTCCCCTTAATTGGGATGAAACTATTGCTAGCAAAGGACCATGTCGAACCACATGGCATTGTGTTGGGACGACTTAGCCGATCGGGCAGTGATCGGACGCCATGCCACGTATATGGTGCTGGTGTTGCATTTCTATGTCGATCCCTATACCTTGGGTGAGACGACTTAGTCGATCGGGAAGAGATCGGATTCCATGCCATATGCATGGTGGTATATTGGTAATAAAGATCTCCCAACTTAAAATATGGATATTCACTTAAATATTTGTCTTGCTCTTAACTTGGCACTTTTAATATTATTTGAGGCTCTCGTTGATTTCATGCCTCCCTTATTTTATGTTGGTTCTCTGTTCCATGAGAGGGTATTTAGATTTACATACTAGTACTATTATATATGTACTAATGTCCCTTTTGCTGGGGACGTTGCATCTTTAATAGATGCAGGTGGTTCCACAGCAGGCGACATCGATCATTGATAGTGATACACCTTCTCCTCAGCTAACTTAGAGAGACTCATTTTCTATTGGGACCTTGTGTCTTTTTCTCCATGTATATATTATAATTTTGAGGTATAGTCGGGGCCTTGTCACCAATACTATTATATTACTCTTCCGTTTCATTTAGAGGCTCCGTGGACGGAGTGTGGGTTGTATTTTGATTTGAAAAGTTAAACTAGAAATATTGTACTTGTAACACATGTTCCCAATTTTAAAAAATAAATGTGTAATAAATTTTGGGAATTGTAAATGGAGTTTCTAAAAGAAATGAGATTTGTGTTGTACATACTCTTTCGTTGTCTAACTCATAATATTTATTTTCGCATTATTCATAGGTAAGGTTAGGTAGCATCAAGTAGGCTTGCTTGACTGGGATATCTCGTTTGAGTACTGGTCACGCTCCCCAAGGTCGAGGCGTGACAACTTCAAATATGAACGACCTTTTCATGTAACTCTCCTAATTCATCATGCCAAGAATATTTAAAACATACACAGCACTATGCCATAACATCTTAACCACAAGACTCGACTCAAAAGTACCAATTATTTTTCAAACCCGTTCACTTACTCTAACACCAAAGCCAAAGACATTACCTTTCATTCTCAAGTCATGTGCTCTCACAATAATAGAGAGTAGTTCCATACACAATAAATTCAAGAACAATTAGGAACTCAAGATAGAAATAATTCACTCACTCTGAGGACTAAAATTCATGTGCCACAGAAAATGTGCCATAAGTTTTCCCATAGTGTAATACTATACTAATTTGAGCTCATTTAGTCAAGGATCAAGTAGGACTTTATTTAATTGTAATGTAGGCTGCGGGACGGGTAGGATACAATTTGAATAATAATGACTATACCTCCATGAACACTTTAATACATTTACAATTTTATAATTTTACAATTCAACCTCATACTTGTGTTGAACCATACTCGAACCTTCACAAAATAATAGGATCAACTCTCAATTTCTTTAAGCACAAACAAGATATGAGCTACCACTAGCAAGAAATTAATTTTTTTCTTTATAATACATATACAAACTCTTTTTTTTTCTTTTCAAAGTTATGATTTTTTTTTATTCAAGCAACTTCATTTTTTCCCTCCCAATTCCTTATAAGTGGCTCTCACAAATTTTAAAACAGTCCACCTTTCTCCATTTTTCTCAGTTCTATTCAAAACTGAATCATACCTCCACTTAGTTTTTAATAAGCTCATAATAATTTCAAGTGATCAAGAGAGGTAAAAGCTTCAAACATATAGTCAATTCAAACAAAGGGGTCAGGCTCATAGTATGGTTGCCAAAGAAATAGGATTACAGGCTCAAAGGGGCTAACTGGAATATATACAATTAGGTGGTCAAGGGCATATATCTAGCTCAACAAAGAACGCCTCTATCACTTCCTAGACTGCACAACACTGCTATTTCGCATTGCAAGCACGCGGGGCAAGTTCTAGACATCAACTGACATGCACAGAATATCAATAAAAACCTCACACACACCTTGGCACATAACTCTCTCAAGACTAGATCTATCCAGACTCTCTAGTCAAATAAGGTATGCAAAGTCAAGATCAAACAATTTAAGACACTTATACATTAGTCAAGAGATGAGCCTAGGCGTCAAAACTAAGGCATTCACTACTCTCAAGGCACGACAAAGTCAAGAAAAGTTATCTCCACTTAGTATTACAACACAAGATTCTTTAGTCCTATTAAAAGAAAAACTAACTACACCCGGTTCAAGTAAAAATCCTTGAAAAAGAACCGCGGCACAAAGAAAAACAAGGGGGAGTTGTTACACTAACTAAGAAAGGAAAAAAAATAAAAATAATAAAATAAATAAAAGACATAATTTTGGATTTTGAAATTTATTTTTATTTATTTTTTTATTTTTTCTCGTTCGACTTCAAAATTCCCTCAAGAAGACAGCCAAGGAAATTCATCGTTAGGAAGATTAATATTTTTCTAAAATAATGACGAAAAACACACGCACACACAAAAAAAATATACACACATTTACATCCATGCATCTTCCTGTATATCCCCAAAAATAAGATCCACATGAAGAAAATAAAGAAGAAAGGTCATGTGAATATTCCTGTAGTATGTCCAAGACCATTTGTTTCTTATTTTCTTCTACTAAAGGTTGTAAATGTGTAAAGGTGGATGGTGGTTTGAACTTTTCTTCCATTGCTTCACACTCAGCCAAAACCTTATTTTCAATCATCTCAGTTGAATCAGAGTCCTTTTGCAGATTGAAAATCTCTCTCTGTAGATGCTCATCCTCTTGGGTAGACTCATTTTCTTGGGGTATCTCCTCCATATATTCACTATCACAATGCAATGAGCTTTTTGAAAGTATACTTACTATCTGACTCACTTGCGTTATTAGGTTCTCAATGGCTTCATCATTTTGTGTAAATCTCTTTCAACACTATTCATGAACTTATACATAAGCTCTTCTAAACTATCATTCTCTTCTTGAGATGGTTGTTTCACTTCGCTTTCATTCCAGTTCTAATCAGAGTATTTGTTCCATCCATAGTTAAAACTACGGCCATATGAAATCTCATATCTGTAAGGACTAGAAACAGAGTGAGATTTTTCAAAAGATGAACCATGGGAAGAATACTTACCTGGTTGACAGTAAACCCATAGATGATTTCCACTACATTTAAAACAAATAGCAGATTTGTGACAATGTCCAGGTGCTAATTCATCAATTTATTTCTTAGGCTAGTTGTGCTCAATATTTCCAGCAATTGGAGTTCAATATAAAGAATATTTTCTTTAAGTTTTCTCCTTGACACTTGTGAGGTACTACAAAAGAAATCTCGAATACAAGTTAACTAGTAAATAAATAAATAAATAAATAAATAAAAGAGAAAAAAAAAAGCAAAAGCTAATTCCTGATTAGCACGAAAAACTATTTTAAATACTATTGATTGCTAATCCACGGCAACGGCGCAAAAATTTGACGAGCGCAAAACACAACACAGAATTTATGTTCGCTAATCAAAGATAGTATAGTAAAATATCGTCTCCACACGGATTGGATTTAAACAATGTTCGGATAATTTCTGGCTTATTTACTATTCAGGATGATCAACACTTGATTTTGAGTGATTACTACTATAATTAACTACTAAATTAAGATTACTAATAATTAGACTTGATCACAGAGGATGAGAGTTGAACTAAAACTGATTGTAAACAATATGAGATATGAGGGTATCGACAAGATAGGTGTAGGATAGATATTTAGGATCTAACTCTATTTAAATTCACTTCTAGTGTTCTAATGATTTTCACGAATTATAATTAGCTTAAACGTAAGGCCAAGATCCCTCTCTTGATTAAAGCTGCACTCCGCAAAATAGACTAATATGAAGCACTGTGAAGATATGCAAGAACACGTTAATGGACTAGTCTTTAGGAAAATGTCTCTCGATTATTCTCCTAACTTGGTTTAATCAACAATTCAAGAAGCTCTCTAGATTACTTAGAAGAATCACTAAATTAAACCAAACCAAATAATACATAATTAATCACCAAAATATTTCTCTTTCTATTAAATAAACTAGTAAACAAATTCGCAATCAATTTAAAATACCATAAACGAATTCATGTAATTAAACTAGAGTTAAATCTACAAACAACACTCACAACACCATATCCATCGAAACTCTAAGGAAGAACTACTCCATAGATATGGAGAAAAAGTCATCACAAATAAGTTTAAGAACATAGAAAACATCAAAGACAACTTTACAATACAAACTCTCATTTTTCCACCGATTGTTGGTAAGAGAATTGATAAATTCTTGTGTCTTCAAACCGTGGTAGCTCTCTAAAATTCTCTCGGGTCGAATCCCCAAACGTGTTTACCGTACATTTATACTGTGTAGGAATAGTCTTAAACTGAAATAACCTCAATGGACTGAAATAGGATCGCACAGACCTAAAGATGGCAGTGGCACGACGCGCTGCACGAAGTGCCAATGGACAAAAACGCGCTGCACGAAGTGCCAATACTTTTGAGAATATCAGAACTTCTCAATTGTGGCTTGTTATATATGTTTGAATTGCCACATTGTTAGCACGTTGGCACACACAAAGCGTTGCTAACTTTTCATGTCATTAGTTCCTCCGCTTCTACTTCTCTTTTTATTTCTTTCACTATCCAAATACGTACTCGGTACTCGGCCCCCAAAATCGATCCCAGGTTAACTCTCGAACTTTTATTCAGACTTCAAAATTCTCTTTTTATTCAATTTAGCTCTAAAAACTGGTCTTAGCCCGGAATATCAACCTACACAATAAAAAATACATAATGAGTATAAATTGTCTATATTTTAGCTCAAATACAATTAGAGTGTAGAAAATAATAGGTTCAAAGTAGCTAAAAACTCCTATCTCTAGCCTACCAACAGTATTCGGTGCCAACTATTTGCTGACTCACATCTTACCTGTCTTCAGTTCCCCGTATCATCCCGTCATTCGTTCAACTATCGCTAACCAATTTTACCCCATACGGATAGTCTCCCTACTTTCCGGTGACACAACTTAGTGTCATCGGAAAGTAGATAAGACCTCTTTTCTTGGCAGAAAAGTTCCTGAACAGTTTCTGACACTTAAAAGGACACACGTCTTCTCATATTTAATGACCCGAACACGTGTTATCCCGTGATTCGGCAAATATTTCCGTCAGTTTTTGAGGTAATCATGACCACAAATTTTGCTGTCTATAAACTTCTCCACTACTCATCACTTTTACCCTTCACTTTTATAAATCCTTCTTCTCTGAATTTTCTTAGAATCCTACTACAAAATTCACCTTTCTCAGTACAATCTCAATACCCAAATTTCTTATCAACATGTCTTCTAACACCACTGTCATCGGAAACTCTAATCTTCGGTGGAGGCCCTAAGAAAAACAAAACGAAGGAGATCAATGTTGAATCTGAGCCTTCTACCATTAATACCATCATTCTTCTTCAACTCGACTCCCAATTAGATTATCAAGTCCAAAAAGAACCTATTAATCCCAAAAGCGACAGACACTGCTTGTTCGGAGATACCCTTCTTCCATATGTCTTGCTAGCACTCCCGTCGTGAAGAAAGATTGCGATTGGAAAGACATAGAAATCATCGCCCCTAATAAGGTGGAAAGGGTCACCTTCTCCAAACCAGGGTTCATGTATGTTTATACATACCCCTTCATTCTGTGATTTTTTTAAATGAAATTGACCCAGTTTAGAATTCTACTATATCAAATATGTTTGGCTCAAGTAGGTCTATCAATTTGGCGTACGGTGGCATGCCTCCAAAAATTGTGCTCTGAAACCAAGAAATCCCTAACTCTCGCGCACATGATCAACTTCTACTATCCAAAGATCTTTCGTGGGGGTGTGTTAAAGCTCAGTAAATGCGGTCACCATGACCTTCGTACTAGTATTGATGATGATAACGACTGTGGATGGATGGTACGATTCGTTATCATTGCTACGAGCGACATCCTCCCGACAACAGCACCTGTTATTCCTGAATCTTGGAACATTTTTCGTAAGTATTCAGATATATTTTCCTTTCCATGTATAAAAATATTTTTACCCTTTGTTAACTTTGCATTTTCCTTATTCCATCTACTCATCCGGGAACCACTGTAAGTTAAAAACCTGGCCCAGTGGGTACAAAAAACTTTAAATATTTCTACACCGGACTCTCGAAGTTAGAAAGAAATGGCCCCCAGACTTGGGTGGAAAGCCAAAAATCATGGTAAGTAAAATTTCTTCATTCCTTCTTTCAATATTTCAATATGGCTTTTCTCAATTTAGTGACTCTTTTCCACAATACATAGGTCTTTCGAAAGGATATTCCATTTGCCCCCTCCCCCCTCCCCCCTCCCCCCCTTCGAGGTTCTCGACGACCTAGAGGAAGCCCAATGAGCATTGCAAAATATCCTCTACCGGAAGAGACCTCAGGAAGCCACTCTTGCTTCCGGTGAAGGCGCCACCTCCTAGGTTCCCAACCCAAAGACAAAAAATAAAAGAAAAAATGTACCACCTCGGCTGGGACCCGGGAGAAGAATTTTAAAGAACCACCAACCGGACCGGCCATAGTGGTCCTTGATGATGAAGGAACCGATGATGAAGCGACTCCCTTCAAATAATAAAAAGATCTTCATCAGCTCAATCAGATGCTCAACTGGGTGAGCTTCAAACTCCTCAACCGGAAGAAGTTCAAGGACTCTTCACGGAAATGGGATTGGCCGAAAAATGTTGCATATCGTTTTTGAATGACCATTGTTGCTTCTGGTCAAAAGAGTTATACCTCTAACGTCCCTCCGCCACCAAATTCTGAGCTAGCTACAACCACATCTCCTTCTCCCCCAGCTGCTACCTCTCCACCGGACCCTCCGAACAGATACAAGATGTTCCTTCCCCACGATCATACGACCGTGGAAATTTGGGGAACACTTACTCGTCACGCACTCAAACCCCTAATGGAAAGCAGAGTGTCATCCTTACAGTTTTGAATGAGTGCCATGTACTTTCCAAGACAGTGAAGCTTGCCAATTATTTGAAGCCACTGGCCGAGCGTGAGTCGGCTTCTATGGAGCAAATCAACAACTTAGAAGAAAACTTATGCTTGGAAACCGAAGAAGCTAATGTGGCCGAGGAGAAAAGACCCAATATGGAAGAAAGGCTCAAAGGGTCATGGAGCAGAACCAACTTCATGCGACAACCAATGTTAAACTTGATTCCAGGATCAATGTTGTGAAAGCTAAAAATGATAAGCTCCAAACAAAAATTGAGAAACTCCGAGCTAAACTCCAAGAACAGAAAAATTCTATCCTCCTCGAGAAAACCTACGCCATTTATCACTTGAAGAGGAAGACTTTGGAAGAGGCCAAAGAAGTCATTACAAACATTAATGATTGCATTGCTAAAGCTTGTGAATTGGAGACAACTGATCTCGAGAACCTCTCTGCTTGACCCACTGCTTCTGACTCTTCGAATACTAACTCCGACTATTCGGGAACCGAAGAGGAATCTGAAGAAGAAGAAGAAGAAAATACGGATGAAGGCATCGAACCGGAAGCGGAACAACCTTCTCTTGAAAAGAAAAATGAAGATTTTTCCCTCCCTTCGGGCTCTAGTAGCAAAAATAACTGATGTATATGCTTTTTCCTTTGTAACTATGCCAAAACTGCTTTATTGAGATTTTGAAATTTTAAGTAATGAAAAATATTTTTTGTTTAAATATTCTGTAAGACATATTCTCTTATATTTAACTGATAAAGATCGAAAATTCTTTTTACATATGATAACTTTTGATCCCGGGCATTCATATTTCTAGAATCCACCCTTTAACTATGAGGGTTTCATAAGATAGGGCCCTTATGTTTAAGGTGCTCTTGAAAAAGACGTCTCTTGTTCATTCCGATACAAGCATTTGAATTTTTAAATAATTTTCAAGCGAAAAAATAAATTAACTTATCATTCAGACAAGAAATAAAATAAAAACAAAAGAACCTTGATTTATTCCTTCTATCTTTAAAAGTAAATTTACATAAACATTTATTTTCTTAGGTAAACAAAGCTGCTAATACATGTGGATAACTTGTACAACTTATTTTTATATGGTTGATCATGCAGTCTCCGGTCCCAATAAGAAATAAATTCTGATTCTAGCAGAAAAACTCAATTGGGACAAAAACTGGACGAAGAAAAAAAGCGTGCAACACATACCTTCAGTGTCAGCAAGGATCTTCAGCAATAATACCTTTTGATGTGAGTCACGTTATAGTTTCTTGGCAATTTAACGCCATCTTGATTTTTCAACTGATATGAACATTTACCGGTTATAGCTGAAATCCGCTAAGGTCCTTCCCATGTTGGTCCTATCTTACCGACATTAACTTTCCAGTACTTTGAGTTACCTTTCTCAAAACCAAATCCCCAACTTTGAAATATCAAAGGTTAGCTCTGCGGTTGTAATACCTTTCCATTCTTTGCTTTTGTGCCACCATGCTCACATACGCCAGATTCCGATGCTCTTCAAGCAAGTCAAGTTTAAACAGCAATACTTCATTATTTGCCTCTTTGTTTGCTCGATAATACCTTAGGTTTGACTCCCCAGTCTCTACCAGTGCTCGATTTCGCCATTGTTCGATATGCCCATAACATATCCGGTAGCTCATCTGTCCATTTGCCTTTTGCATCTTCTAACTTATTTTTAAGGTTTTGAATTATTATCTTGTTCGTTGACTCCGCTTGTCTGTTAGCACTTGGATGGTATGGAGAAGATGTAATTCGTTTGATCTTCAACTCTTCCAAAAATTTTATAACTTTGAAACCTATAAATTGCGGCCCATTATGACAAGCGATTTCTTTTGGTATTCCAAACCGACATATGATGTGATCCCATATGAAATCCATCATTTCTCGTTCTCCGATCTTTTTGTAGGAACCTGCTTCAACCCATTTAGTGAAATAGTCAGTTAAAACCAAAAGAAATATTACCTGCCCGGTACCTTGTGGTAAGGGACCAACTATGTGCATTCCCATTTCATAAAATGGCCATTGTGATATCACCGAATGCAAAAGTTTCTCTAGTTAATGCACTAATTGTGCATGACGCTGGCATTTATCACATGTTTGTACAAATATCTTTGCGTCTTGCTCCATCTGAGGCCAATAGTAGTCAGCCTTTATTAGTTTAAAAACCAATGAGTCTGCACCGGAGTTGTTCACAGCATACTCCTTCATGAACTTCCCTCATCACGTAATCAACCTCTGATGTCTCTAAACACTGAGCCTGTCACAGCCCAAAATCTCACCTTAGGCGTCGTGATGACACCTAGTCTCTAAGACTAGGTAAGCCGATTGCTTACAACAGTTAAACCAAATAACATGATATTTTTAATGCAGAGTTTAATATAAATACTAAAACAAAGGTAATACAAACCTACACGGCATTAATCACAACAATCATCCAAAGACTATGTAGTATAGAGTCATGAACTCTAGTTGAATATATAGAAATATCTCAAAATAAAATACAATAATGTTCGGATAGCGAATTAACAGTACAATTCAAAGGAAACGTACTCCAAGGGACTGCGGCGATCGAGCAGCTCTACCTTGAATCATCGTGATCAAAGAAGCTAATAAAGCCAGGGTCCACATCCTCCGACTCCTGGATCTGCACAAAAATGTGCAGAAGTGTAGTATGAGTACACCACAGTCGGTAACCAGTAAGTATTAAGACAAACCTCGGTGGAGTAGTGACGAGGTACAAGTCAAGACACCTACTAGACATAATAACCTGTGCAGAATATCAGTATAAATCTAATAATGGAAGCAAGAAATAGTAAAGGACAACAAGGAATAAACATGTGGTAAAACAGTAAGGTAGTCAAGACACGGTTAAAATACTAGTGAAACCAATTAAGGAAAAGCAAATGACAACCGAATAATCAAGCCGTTCTACAACAAGTTGCACAACGTAATTACTCCGAGATACCTCATCTCATAATCCCAAGTCACGAGTCCCAAATCACAAATGATATCCTCGTGCCCACTTAATCACAACCGCGCGGATAACTCACGTGCCAATATCTCAATCCTCCCGGCATGGTCACAGGCTCACTATCAAAACCTGCCCAGTGTGGCCACAGGCTTTATACCACAATCCGCTCGGCGTGGTCACAGGCTCCATATCACAATTCTCCCGTCGTGGTCACAGGCTCAATATCACAATCCGTTCGGAGTGGTCATAGGCTCAATATCACAATGAAAGCAGATATACAAGAATACATTTGCAAGATCAATGAATGTCAAGTTTCATACTCTTTAATTGGTGTAAATGACATACTACGGTGTATGCATGTGCGAGTATACTATCACAATCCAAGTCAACAAGTGATATCAAGACATCGAGTAGCTCTTTGGAAACAAGACAGCAAGTCACGTAAGGTGCATGACACACACAAGGAAAATAACACCATCACACAAATATCATCAATATCATGCCCCCAGGCCGTCACATATCATCCCTGACATAGCCACCCCTATCTCTCCATATTGACAATATCATAATAGCCACCCTTATCGCTCTGCCTAGACATTTAACATGATAGTCACCTGTATCACCCCGCCCAAACAATAGCACAATAGCCAACAGTATCACTCCGCCCTGACAATATATCAATATGTTTATGGTGCTCTTGAAAAGGAAGTCTCTTGTTCATTCCGGCACAAGCATTTGAAGTTTTAAATAATTTGCAAGCGAAAAAATAAATTAACTTATCATTCAGACAAGAAATAAAATAAAAACAAAAGTACCTTGATTTATTTCTTCTATCTTTAAAAGTAAATTTACATAAACATTCATTTTCTTAGGTAAACAAAGTTGCTAATACATGTGGCTAACTTGTACAACTTATTTTTATAGGGTTGATCATGCAGTCTCCGGTCCTAATAAGAAATAGATTCTGATTCTAGCAGTACCCGACCTTCGTAACACTTTTAGTGCCTTAGTATGTAATTGCCCCCCCCCCCCC